>CAUYQU010016856.1:0-67975 GCA_963574635.1 Cheracebus regulus | reverse complement strand
GACTTGACTATTGGCCTGCCTTTCTAGGTTGGGGAAGTTTTCCTGGATAATATCCTGAAGAGTATTTTCCAGCTTGGATTCATTCTCTTTGTCACATTCAGGTACACCTATCAAACGTAGATTAGGTCTTTTCACATAGTCTCATATTTCTTGGAGACTTTGTTCATTCCGTTTTACCCTTTTTTCTGTCATCTTGCCTTCTCATTTTATTTCATTGAGTTGATCTCCGACCTCTGATATCCTTACTTCTGCTTGGTAAATTCGGCTGTTGAAACTTGTGCATGCTTCCTGAAGTTCTTGTGTTGTGTTTTTCAGCTCCATCAATTCACTTATATTCTTCTCTAAGTTGTCCATTCTCGTGAGCATTTCATTAAATCTTCTTTCAAGGTTCTTAGTTTCTTTGCACTGGGTGAGAACATATTCTTTTAGTTCACAGAAGTTTCTTATTATCCACCTTCTGAAGCCTGATTCTGTGAGTTCCTCATACTCGTCCTCTGTCAGGCCTTGTTCTCTTGCTGATGCGGAGCTGCGATCCCCTGTAGGAAGAGAGGCATTCTGATTTCAGGTGTTCTCAGCCTTTTTGCACTGGTTTCTTCCCATTTTTGTGGATTTATCCACCTGTCGTCTTAGTAATTGCCGACTTTCAGATTGGGTCTCTGAGTGGACGTCCGGCTTGTTGGTTATGAAGTTTTTTCTGTTTCTTAGTTTTCCTTCGGGGGGCACCCCTTCCCCACAGAGCTGGGCCTTCCCGGGTTCAGCTGTGCTTGCTCTCAGTCCTCAGCGCTTCCAACTGCTCTTCTCCTCATGGGGATGGGACCAGCAGAGCCCGACTAAAAGGGGACCAAGTCCCGTATACTCTGCACCGAGAAGCGCCGCGCCGGGCAAAAGAGTCACGCTGGTGACCCATGTGGCTCCTTCGCTGGGAATCTCCCAGTTTGTGGGCATCAAAAATTCGTCTGCAATTGCGGCATCCACTCACTCTCAGAGCTTTCACTGGGAGCTACAATCCTGAGCTGCTGCTACGTGGCCATCTTGGATCTCTTATTTTTTTTTTTTTTGAGATGGCATCTTGATCTGTTACCCAGGCTGATGTACAGTGGAGCAATCTTGGCTCACTGCAACCTCTGCCTCTTGGGTTCAAGTAATTCTCCTGCCTCAGCCTCCCAAGGAGTTGGGATTACAGGCACCCGCCACCATGCCCAGCTAATTTTTGTATTTTTAGTAGAGATGGGGTTTCACCATGTTGGCCAGGCTGGTCTCAAACTCCTGACCTCAAGTGATCCACCTGCCTCAGCCCCCCAAAGTGCTGGGATTACAGGAATGAGCCAACATGCTCGACCTAGTCCCTCTTTTAAACTTGACTTGACTTACTCATTTTGGATCTATCAGCTGCTCCTATTAGTACCCTGACTCACTTAGCGAGGGAGTTGAAAGTGTAGCAGCTGTCATGAAACAGCCCTGGATGCCTATATTGACTCTATCATTTCCTAGTCGAAGTGGAGGATGTACAGCATCTAAGGTAACTTATCAAAGTCCAATTTTTATTCATAAAAATATGGATAATAATAAATTTGACTCTACAAGCATACAATCTGTTCCTACTGCTATAGGAAGAATGAATTATTTACAGCTTTTGTTGCTTAGTTCAGTGTCTGGCACATACTGAGTGCTTATTAAATTTTGGTGAATGAATAAATTAACATGTGAGTGAATGACAGTATTTTCTTATACAGATGCACTTCCTGGCAAATGTGTCAGTCGGTAATCTGATAATTCCTCTATGGCATTTAGAAAGGATTTTCCTTAGGTGAGAACCAGATTTGCCCCACATTGAGAACTTTCATTAATGTCTCTTCCCATTAGGCAAGCTCAAACTCTAAAGTAAATCATGTAAAATTTAAATGAGCTAAAATAAAATAGTGCACAATGAGTCATATATATATATATATAAAATTCACTTCCTAGTCAAGATTAATACAAATATTTGTGTATATACATATACACACAAATATGTATGTGTGTGTGTGTATATATATACATTTATAAAATATATATATTTATCTCTGATAAATATATATCAGAAATTTTATATATGTACATATATAAATAAAAAATATGTAATATATACATATATCTCTTCTATGTATATAAATCAGAGAAGAATTAGCCAGTGTACAAGCAGAGTTGAAAGGATATAACTCCACAGAAACTGGAGTTAGTTTTGCTCCATTAGAAGATGGCAAATAGTTAAAAATGAGATGTTACAAGACACTGAAGAAAAGGTCTAAGAAAACCTCTCAGTTGAATAAAGTGATTTGGGGCAAAGATTAGATGAAGATTGTATACTTCTCTTATAGTTTCAGAGAGTCTCAAAGAAACAGCCACTGACTTGGGAAAGGAGGGGTGAAAGTGGGGTGGGGCAGGAGGCACTGAGCATGCAAGTGACACATGGGTTCTGAGAACTCTTCCAGTCAAGAACTTTGTGCGTCGTTGCTGGTATATGGTACAAAAGTTAGGGTCCGAAACCTGCTAATTTTATTTTTTTGAAATGGAGTCTGTCTCTGTCACCCAGGCTGGAGTACAGTGGCACGATCTCGGCTCACTGCAATTTCCCAGACTCAAGTGATTTTCCTGTCTCAGCCTCTCAAGTAGCTGGGATTACGTGGGCCACAATGCCTGGCTAATTTCTGTATTTTTAGTAGAGACCAGGTTTCACCATGTTGGCCAGGGTGGTCTCAGACTCCTGACTTCAGATGATCCACCAGCCTTGGCATCCCAAAGTGCTGGTATTACAAGCATGAGCCAATTTGCCTTGCCCGAAGCCTACTAATTTTTGAAGGAATTACATTGCTAAAGAAACCACAACTCTGGTTTAAAAAATCCCTTGATTTGATGAAATCTAAACCAATTCTTAGGTCCCAAACTTTTGAAGAAAGAGAGCTAAGCTTCAGAGGCTCTTACAGCTACAGACGAAGACATGGTCTTTAACACCTGCACCAGCTGTGGCCAAGGAGAATAAAGGACAAGGAGGAACTTCTATGCACACAGAACCAGGCGTGGTAGAGAACACTGGTCAAAGGCATTCCTCCCAGGCAGCATAGTGATGATGGAAAGACAGCAGTGTACAAGAGCACTCATGCACTGATACTGGCAGCCTGAACAACCTTACGTTTTCAAATTGGCTAACGGCACTGCACTGTCAAATTGCCATGTATAGTGTCTCACTTCAACAGAAATATCTTGCTTTAAATAATAAACACAAGCCTTTTGCATCTTAAAAATGTCAACTTGATAAAAAATAAATTGGCAATAAGATCACTATGGACATTATAACAATTTGAAATACCTCATGGAAGTGGCTTCTTGGAAAACTGTAATTGCTAGTTTCTCATTTGGGAAATTTCCAGTAATTGTCAAGACACTCAGGGAAACTGAAATTTCAGTGACTATGAAAATGATCATGACTCAGTAGGATTGATTTTTAGCTGACAGTTATATCTTCATAGTCTTACCTGTGTTTGATTTCTGTGTGAGTCACTAAAGAGAACCTTGTTAATTGGATTGAGATATTCAGACCAGTGTGCCTGGGAGATTCAATGTGAAAAAAAGCATGGCCTGTTTTTCTCTACTATCAGTTTTACTTAAAGGCCAGATAGACACATTATTTTATATTAAAATAAACATACTATAATATGGAATAGATGGAAACATTTAGATAAATTTTTTTAGACGAGATATGAAACTGCAAATAAATTTATTTTTGCAGCATTGACATACTTCAGCTTCCCTGGGCTGAATCACTTGGCAAGAACAAGTTTGCATGCCTAAGTTAACTGTGAAACTGGGAGGTGAGAGAGAACAGAAGGAAAAAAGAAGTGTAGGAGGAATTTTACAATTTAACAAGATGGATATTGGCACCTTATGATATTTATATCCAAGATCCCACTGATCTTAGGCCACTGGGTAGAAGAACAAGATTGAGGCCTAGGACTTGTAAGGTTGAATGCTCCAAGTAATAGTGATGCATAATGTTACCTGAGCAGGATGAAGGTAGAGTAATGGCATACTTTGCCCTTTGTCTCTTTTCATTTCTTTGCTTTTCTTCCATTCAGCCATTTAGTTCAATTCAAAGTCAACATAATTCAGAATACTAGTATTCCATTCAAAGACACATCAATGTTTAGATAGATGAATAGGTAGGTAGGTAGATAGAGAAGAGAAAAACACAGAGAAAGAGAGCAATTCCATGAGTTAATGGAATCTTTACTCACCCTCATCTTACCCCTACTCCTGCCACAAAAGATCAAGACTGAGCAAAGACCAAGTGTAAGCACAAGACCAAGACGGAACAATTTTGGGACAATCACAGGAAATTTGGTCACAGCCAGCAAGGCACACTGTATTTATCTCTGGAGCTGGTAAAGTGGGAGGATGAGCGTTTGGGATTGCAGGTGATCATCATTCTCATTATGGGATGAGGGATACAAGAGCCTAGAGAAGGCAGAGCTTTTCAGGCTCTGCATCAAGATGCACTCCAAGCTGCAGCCCTGTGTTTCCCAGTTTCCTTTCCTGCTTCTATCAGTCTGAGTTGGGTTTCTGTCTCCTCCCATTAAAAAATTCTGAAGCAGCAGTACTAGGGGAAAGCAACAAGCCTAGCAATGGTGGTGCAGAGGGAAGGGGGAAACTTGTGTCTAGAGTAAACATTACCTGTGCAAATGACCTATTCCTTGACTGAGCTGACAGTGACTAAAAACAAAATGCTGAGTCATGCCCTATGTGTAGGGATTTGATTAAAACTTAAATAAATCTACAATAACCAACTTACTGGTAGTTTTTTTTTTTTTGGATAGCATAAAATATAATTGCATAAATATCTACTTTACAAGTGTGATGCCTGTGGTGCCAAAGAATATCAGGGTATTGTTACTGGAAATGTTTCAAAAATGTTTTTCAGAGATAAGGATTGGCAATCACAGGAGCATCCTCAGAGACCTGAAATGTGCCAGGGAGTGGACTGCACTGCTGAATTACATCTGGCACTGTTTGCCTTACCAATTAAAGAGCTCCTAAAGTTAGAAATCATATCTTAGACCTTATTGTAGCTGTCAAAACCAGCTCTGCAGACTTAGCACTCTTTTTTCATCTGTAAATAAACCTGTTTACTTGCAGATATTTTCTAAAAAGTCCCTACAGCCCACTCTTGTCTTAGAGAACTTCTCTTGGCTCTACCCTCTATTTTTTCATTAAAAATTGCCTATTCAATGCTAGGTCCATGTTGCATTGCATAACATCTGGTTCGTACTATTCTTCTCAGCTTTTTACTCTGACACTTTATTAGAACTGTCTGTATTAATTCTGCTTGCTGTTTTTTTGAGACAGTCTCATTCGATCACCCAAGCTAGAGTGCGGTGGCACCATCTCGGTTTACTGCAATCTCTGCTTCCAGGGTTCAAGCAATTCTTGTGCCTCAGCCTCCTGAGCAGCTGGGATTACAGGCACTTCTCACCATGCCTGGCTTTTTCATTTGTTTGTTTGTTTGTTATTTCAGTAGAGATGGGGTTTCTCCATGTTGGCCAGGCTGGTCTCACACTCCTGACCTCAAGTGATCCGCCCGCCTCAGCCTCCCAAAGTGCTAGGATTACAGGTGTGAGCCACCGTGCCTGGCCTACTTGCTGCTTTTGAACCTTTTCCACCTTATCTTATCCTGGTCTCCAGAATCCCTAATAGGCCACCATCACCTTCATTTGCTGAAGAAGTGAGTTCGGTCCCTTTCTTTGTGCATCATATATTCGTTTGCTTCTCTACCTCCGTGTCTGAACTTTACTATGTTCAGAGTCTCAAGAGTGAATTTTATAGACAACAATAACTGGATGCTTTACCCTCTGGCTTCCTGCTGGGATTGAACAATGGGAAGCACCCGTAGGAGAACAAAGCAACAGTAGGAGATACAAGTGAGCTGATGACCTCTTGGCTTCCCTCTGTGACTGGCATCAGGTTGTTTTCCCACCTCCAAGGCCACAGTTTCTCTCAGGAGCTCTTGCATGAGGCTTTCTGCAGGCTTGGCAAATGGTCCTCACATCAGCCCTACAGGCTCTACTGTAACTGCTTTTGTATCACTGCTTGATAATTTCCCTTAACTTTGGCTACACCTTTGTAAAAAAAATTCCCTTTGCTACCCTTCTCAATTACTCTATATACATGTGCCATTTTTCCCGTCTGGATGCTGACTAAAGTACCCCTATTCCTAGATACATTGCACATGATAGATCCAGTAGACCCCAAGAGACCTTGAGTTCTATTCCTGGGTTCACCGTTTATAAGCTCGTTATAGGGCAAATATGTATCCATGACTTATTACATCCTGGACACTTTGCCTTGGACTTCATACTACAAAGATGAATGTGGCATAATTCCTGTCCTCAACAGAAAATGCTATGAAAGAAACATATAGAGCTTTACTGAGAGAGATCCCGGAGGGCCTTTGGGAAGCTGACATGTGTGAACTGTATTTTATCCAATGAATGAAAGGTTGGTCAGCAGATGCTATAGTCTGAACATTTGTGTCTGGTCAAAATCCATATTTTGAAATCCTAACCTTCAATGTGAAGGCATTAGATGATGAGGCCCTTGAGATGTGATTAGGTTACCAGGGAAGAACCCACATGAATGGGATTAGTACCCTTATAAAAGAGACCTCAAAGAGCTCCTTTTTTTCCCTCCCCTCTCTTGCTGTGTGTAGACAGTTAGAAGACAGCTCTCTTTAAAACAGCAAGTGGGCCCTCACCAGACACTGAATCTTCTGCCTTCTGGGTCTTGAAATTCTCACCCTCCAGAACTGTGAGAACTAAATTTCTGTTGTTTGTAAGCCATACAGTCTCTGCTACTCTGTTATAGAAGTCTGAATGGACTAAGACAGCACACTATGGGGAACAATACATAACGGAGGCAACACACACAAATCAGAGAGATGAGTATGTCATAGAAACTGCTAGTATATGTGTCTATTTGGAGGTATGTACCTAGGAAGAAAGTGGCAAATGGCAGGATGTGAAAGTGTAAGCAACAGCCACATTACAAACAATGCATAATCATTCATCAAATACCTAGGTTTCATAGCATGTCATATTGTGAATTTGTGACTTTAATCTGCAGGACTACAAGACTAAGAGGTAGGATTTGAACTGCAAAAGTTAGAAAAATGATTGGCATCATGAATTTTTATTCTATTGTAAACATTAAATAAAAGTAGCACATCCTGTTACTTGCAAGTAGGAAGGATGTGCTAAAGCAGTAGCAAGAGAGGAAGATAGCAGTCATTTAAAACTGATGTGGAGTAACTTCTTTAGTCTAGAATAATATTTCTACAACAGACAACCATGAATGCTTTTAGAATCCTAGACAAAGGACTGGAGGTCCTCACCACTGTGGATCTATGATATGATGCTTCCCTCCAGCAACACTCTCAATGTCCTTTAAGAGGACCCTGCACTCTCCATCTTCCCATCATACTCCCTCTTGGGATAACATCACTCCAGCCCAGGGGATCCCAATATTTCATCTTCCCCTCCCTGTCAGAGAAGTTGTTTCTCATGGTTCTTTTCAGGAGCTTTATCATGTTTGACATTAAGGGTTTTCAACAAGATCCCTGTGGAACACTCTATCTCTATTAGAATCATTTCTCAATGTGAGGCTACATTTTTCCTTGTCTTCCAAGGACAGAAAAAGAATGGTCTTCAAATTCTTGAAATATCTATTTGTTTCTTTTGAAGAATGGATGAAATGTTTCTAAGTTGCAAACATATTCATAACCAGTGGAGGTGTTGTGTAACAGTAATGTTTTTATAGTCTTTTTCTTCCCCACACATCCAGGAATAGATGTGTTGCACATGAAGATGACAAGCTCATAAAAGTTGAGTTTTGAGAAGTCACATATAAGACATGTAGCAAAGCCATAGCAGAAACAGGACCATCCAAATATGCCCATTATCATAGGGTGAAACAGAGAAGTGAGGTGATTAGCAATACAAGCACTGGACTGGACAGCTGCACTGAAATCTCAGCAGGGTGGCCTGAGGGATGTTACTCAATCATGTGCCTCAATTTCCTTATAGGTAAATTGAAGATAATTATAGTATGTGCCACATGGGTTATGACTTGAGGATTAGACTAAAATGTGTAAAATGCTTAGCACAATGCTCAAATGACATCATTATAATTCATAACAATAATAGTTGACTATCTTCTTGGTCTTGCTGCTTTCACTCTCCTTTATGAGCAAGCTTCTTGAAAATCTCTTCTATATATACTATCTCTACTTCTTTCAGCCTGTTTCCTCTCCAAGCCCATTTTATTTTGGTTTTGTTTTCCATCCTTGTACTGACAAACACAGTAGATACTTTATTTTTTTTTGAGACGGAGTCTCACTCTGTCACTTGAACTAGAGTGCAGTGGCACAATCTCAGCTCACTGCCAACCTCTGTCTCCCGGGTTCAAGCGATTCTCCTGCTTCAGCCTCCTGAGTAGCTGGATTACAGGTGTGCACCACCATGCCCGGCTACTTTTTGTGTTTTTAGTAGATGAGGTTTCACCATGTGGACAGGCTGGTCTTGAACTCCTGATCTCATGTGATCTGCCTGCCTCCACCTCCAAAGTGCTGGAATTACAGGTATGAGCCAGCACACCGGCTCCCAATAGGTAATTTTTAATTGCTGTTTTTACTTGAACTTTCAGAGACATTCAATACAGTTGTCACTTTTTTTTTTCTTCTTTTTTTCTTTATTATACTTTCAGTTCTGGGATACATGTGCAGAACATGCAGGTTTGTTGCACAGGATCAGAGAATACTATAAACACCTCTATGCAAATAAATTAGAAATTCTAGAAGAAATAGATAAATTTCTGGACACATCCACCCTCCCAAGACTAAACCAGGAGGAAGTCGAATCCCTGAATAGACCAATAACAAGTTCTGAAATTCAGGCAGCAATTACTACCCTACCAACCAAAAAAAGTTCAGGGCCAGACAGATTCATGGCCAATTTCTATCAGAGCTACAAAGAAGAGCTGGTACCATTCCTTCTGAAACTATTCCAAAAAATAGAAAGACAGGGAATCCTACCTAACTCATATTATGAGGCCAGCATCATTCTGGTACCAAAACTTGGCAGAGACACAACAAAAAAGGAAAATTTCAGGCCAATATCCCTGATGACATTGATGTGAAAATCATCAATAAAATACTGACAAACCGAACCCAACAGCTCATCAAAAAGCTTGTTCACCACGATCAAGTCAGCTTCATCCCTGGGATGCAAGGCTGGTTCAACATACGCAAATCAATAAAGGTAATACATCACATAAACAGAACCAGTGACAAAAACCACATTTATCTCAATAGATGCAGAAAAGGCCTTTGACAAAATTTAACAACCCTCATGCTAAAAACTCTCAATAAACTAGGTATTGATGGAATGTATCTCAAAATAATAAGAGCTATTTATGACAAACCTACAGCCAATATCATACTGAATGAGCAAAAACTGGAGGAATTCCCTTTGAAAACTGGCACAAAACAAGGATGCCCTCTCTCACCACTCCTATTTAGCATAGTATTGGAAGTTCTGGCCAGAGAAATCAGTCAAGGGAAAGAAATAAAGGATATTCAAACAGGAAAAGAGGAAGTCAAATTGTCTCTGTTTGCAGATGACATGATTATATACTTAGAAAACCCCATCGTCTCAGCCCACAATCTCCTTAAGCCGATAAGCAACTTCAGCAAAGTCTTAAGATACAAAATTGATGTGCAAAAATCACAAGCATTCCTATACAATAACAGACAGAGAGCCAAATCATGAGTGAACTCCCATTCACAACTGCTACCAAGAGAATAAAATACTTAAGAATACAACTTACAAGGGATAAAGGACCTCTCCAAGGAGAACTACAAACCACTGCTCAAGGAAATAAGAGTTGTCCGTTTCTTTTTTTTTTTTTCAAACATTTCTTATTCTTTTACTACTTCTCTGACCACTCTTTATCAGTCTTCCTTAATAGACTCTCCTTGTTCTTTCTCCCCAACCTTCAGACATGAGGACAATTTTTATCTCAGTCCTGGGATAGCTCCTTTCCTTACTCAACATCATTACTCCAAGCAACTTCACCCATTCCTGTAGTGTTAAATCCCATCTACATGCCCATCATTGCTATGGTACTCTGTGACCAGAACTGCCCAAGAGAAGAGCTTGAAAGAACATAAATGGGAAATGTCTAGGTTTTATGACAAGGGTCTCAGATAAACTGAGATTGCAAAATTGCTGGCACAGAAGAATTTCAAGTCCTGGGACCTGATCTCTGGGCATATATTAAATGCTTTTGTTGAGTTGTGGAATTATTGCCTTATATAGTAGCATACATTGTTTCTGACAAGGCCTTTTAAAAAGGAAAAGATTTGATTTCTCAGGGCTTCTCAAATATAGTATACTTCTCACCCCATCTGAGGTTGCTGAGTATTACCACTGTCTTGAGTGAATTCTAGTGAAGAATAGCAGGGAAACTTGCTCAGATGAGTAATTTGGTAGATATCACTGCTGAGTAATTAATAAAATATCTGAGAGTTTTGTGTCTTTGAATTCGTCTCCAATTTCTTTGATCTAGGTCTGAGACATTTTTTGCATGTGAGCTGGATAAGTAAAAATGATCTAATAGCTTGTGTGGGAGGAGAGGAAACAAAGCTAATACAGCATTCCTTTCATGTCAGAGTGTACTAATATTAAGCCTGGTACATGATGATAAAAGAATCAAAGGCTTGTTAGGCACATTCCATTGTTGAGAAGAAAAGGGGAATTTACCCTGATGGATCCTAAAGGAAGCACATTAGAGACTAACCCTTTCTAATTGCCCCAGAATGGTTGGAGGGAGCAAGTTTAGCAGAAAGGCAGGACACTAGGAAGAAAAAGCAGAAGCCAACAGCAGTAGCCCAAAGAGGTGGTAGTATACAGAATTGCTGATCACCAGGGCAATGTAGCCATGAGCAAAAAATGCAATGTCTTCTACTGTCTTTAAGAAAGATGTAGCTGAACGAACATAATATTTCTGAGGAAAGCCCTGGAAGATCTTGGATACAGAATATGATCAAATATGTCAACAGCTGAAAGTTTTGACCTCCTGAGACTTCTAAAGTTAGTGGGTGCCCCAGGTTCTTCTTCTGTCAATGAATAGAGTATGTTCCACATTGTCTTTCACCATAACCAGTGGTTTCAGTTTAGGTCTTCTAGTAGGGGAATAATGGGAAACGTCTGAAACTGAAGTAGACAGTATATCTATTTCTTTCAGGAAAAATATCTCCAGCAGTTGAGTGATATGGTTTGGCTCTGTGTCTCCACCCAAATCTCATGTTGAGCTGTCATCCATAATGTTGTGGTGTTGGGGTACCTGATGGGGATTGATCATGGGGGCAAATTTCCTGTTCTCATAACAGCAAGTTCTCATGAGATCTGGTTGTTTAAAATTGCATAGCACTTCTCCTCTCGCTCTCTCTCTTCCACTCCACCATGTGAAGAAGGTACCTGCTTCCCCTTTACCCTTCTGCCATGATTGTAAGTTTTTCGAACCCCTATCCTGCCCCCCTCACCCCACAATCATCTTTCCTGTACAGCTTGTGGACCTGCTGTTCAGGAAGATTAAACATCTTTTCTTCAAAAATTACTCAGTCTCAGGTAGCTTTTTATTGCAGTGTCAGAATGGATTAGTACAGAAAATTGGTACAAGATAAATGGGGCTTTGCTATACAGGTACTTGAAAATATGGATGTGACTTTGGAACTGTATAATGGGCAGAGGTTTGAACAGTTTGGAGGGATCAGAAGATGACAGGAAATGAGGGAAAGTTTGGAACTTCCTAGAGACTTGTTGAATGGTTGTGATAAAAATGCTGATAGTGATGTGGACAGTGAAGTCCCAGCTGAGGAGGTCTCAGGTGGAGATGAGGAACTTATTGGGAACTGGAGCAAAGGTCATTTTTGCTATGCTTTAGCAAAGAGACAGCTGACATTCTTCCTCTGCTCTAGAGATCTGTGGAACTTTGAACTTTACGGAAATGATTTAGTGTAGCTGGTGGAAGAATGTGCCTAGGCTAAAATAGGCCAAGGTATAACTCAGGCCATTGATTCAGAGGGTGCAAGCCCCAAGACTTGGCAGCTTCCAAATGGTGTTGGGCCTTTGAGTGTACAGAAGGCAAGAGTTGAGTTTTGAGGGACCTATGTCTAGATTTCAGATGATTTATATAAATGCCCAGATGTCCAGGCAGATGTGTCCTGCAGGGATGGAGCCCTCATGGAGAACTTCTAGGACAGTGCACAGGGAAAATGTGAGAAGAGGGCCACCATCCTCCAGACCCCAGAATGTTAGAGTCACTGATAGCTTGTACCATGTGCATAGAAAAGCCACAGGTGCTTAACACAAGCATGTGAAAGTAGCTGCAGGGCCTGTACCCTGCAGAGATACAGAGGTGGAGCCTTGAGAGCTTACCCCTTGCATCAGCTTGACCTGAATGTGAGACATGGAGTCAAAGGAGATTATTTTGGAGCTTTAAGATTTAATATTTGCCCTGCTGGGTTTTCGACTCACATGGGGTCTATAATCCCTTTGTTTTGGTCAAGTTCTCCTTTTTGGAATGGTAGCATTTACCCAATGACTATATCCCTATTGTGTCTTGGAAGTACCTAGCTTGATTTTGATTTTAAAGGCTCATAGGCAGAAAGGAGTTTCCCTGTCTCAGATAAGACTTTAGACTTGGACTTTTGAGTTAATACTGGAATAAGCCAAGACTCTGGCAGGCTGTTGGGAAGACATGATTGGTTTTGAAATTTTGAGAAGGACATGACATTTGGGAGGGGCCAGTGGCAGAAATAATATGGCATGGCTCTGTGTCTCCACCCAAATCTCATGTTTAACTGTAATCCCTGATATTGGGAAAGGGACCTTGTGGGAGGTGATTGGATTGTGGGGACAGACTTCCTCCTTGCTGTTCCCAAGATAGTAAGTTCTCAGGAGATCTGGTCATTTAAAAGTATGTGCTATTTTCCCCTTTTCTTTCTCTCTCCTGCTGCACCATGTGAATAAGGTGCTTGCTTCCCCTTTACTCTTCTGCTATGATTGTAAGTCTCCCAAGGCTCCCCGAACCATGCTTCCTGTAAAGCCTATAAAACTGTGGGTCAATTAAACCTCTTTGCTTCATAAATCACCCAGTCTCAAGTAGTTCTATATAGCCACGTGAGAATGGGCTGATACACCGGGATGCCAGTTCAAAAGCACTTTGTCCAGTTTTGGTGAATTGAGGTAAGACTTATTGAGCTTCATGGGAAAGAGATTCTCTAGATCAAAGTTTCCCCCAAAGATCCCCGAGAATAAGGGGTGACTGAGCACATAAACCTAAACAAGAGTGAGTTTACTTTCAATGGTCTAAGCACAAAACAGATGAATTTGCCTTTTACCTTGATTATTGGATGTGAAAGGAAGAAGTGATGTTAAGAATAAAGAAACTATGAATCTATAATCCAAGTGTGTATGTGGTAATTACACTTCTGCAAAAGGTGAGGCTATTCTTCAACAACTATGGCTGGTAATTATCAGGAATTAATGGACCAGAAAGATTATGTGAAATGCAAGTATGTTTTAGAATCCCAGCATGCAAATTTAGGGGTATTTAGGACTGATTGCAAGCAGTTTGACCATAAAAATTTCCAATGAAAATTTTTTTTGCACACCAGGGGCCAGATATTGAGTATATTTCTGTTCATTTGTGACAAAGAGTTTATGGTAATAAAAAAGATACATCCTTTGCCTCATATGTAATTTCATATTGTAAATATCTAGATAATTCATAGAGCATGAAAAGGTGAGGTCAGAACATTAATATTCAATTACTGCACATTGAGCTATTGAATCTTCTGAAATATAATGATAGGGGAAACTTATAACAAAAAATTTTTAAAGAGAAGCAGTTGTATAATGTTCCACACCACCCATGATGAGATAGATGATCTAAGGAAAGAAGTGCTCAAGTATTTTGCTCTTCTGCACTTTCAAATGTGAAGACACAACCATATTTATTTACTCCCTGACTTCCTTTACTTATTCTTTTTATAAAATGTCTCTATGCTGAAGTATTCAGGGTTAGGAAACCCAGAAGAAATATTTTTCAGCCTTATTCAAAAACTGTCCTTTTTTGATATTTGATTCTAGTGTCTCAAAGGCATTTTTAAAATATATTAGCTTATCTCAATCTTTTTGTCAAATACAGAGATCAAAATTGGCAATAGCTTCTTGTGTTTGTTAATTCTGTTCTTTAGGTCTTAAGATCCTTTGGGTATTTTGCCCTAAAATTTAAGGAAAACACAATGTACCTCTTTTGTGAATGGGAGAACTAAAGTATCTGTAAGTTTCATACAATAATCCTTCATCAATTGTAGAGTTTAAGTCCCTGAAAAGGGACTGATCAAAGTCAGTAAAATCACAGATCAGATCACACAAAACAGGGAATTTGAGGAAAACAATTTTTAAACATAAATATTTTCAGAAAGTATCCACTTATAAAACACATTTGTTTCTCCTGGTAAGCTTTCTCTAGAATCATATTCTCTGAGTTTATTCAGGAAATAACCATGGGAAGTTGTCATCTACTAGGGAAGGGTCACCCACAATTTTATAGTATATAGACAACACTTAGTAAAAATAATAACCTAGACCTTGTTAAATTTAAATGGAATGTATTTTGAAGTTATATCTCACCTTACTTTATTTGATCAAGACTTCAAAAATGCTTTTGTGCCTTCCTGGATTTTTTTTTAATGGAGTTTTGCTCTTGTTGCTCAGGTTAGAGTGCAATGGCGTGATCATGGCTCACTGTAATCTTCACTTCCCAGGTTAAAGCAATTCTCCTGCCTCAGCCTCTTGAGTAGCTGGGATTACAGGCATGCGCCACCACGCCCAGCTAATTTTGTACTTTTGTAGACATGGGGTTTCTCCACGTTGGTCAGGCTGGTCTTGAACTCCTGACTTCAGGCAAATTGCCTTCCTAGGCCTCCCAAAGTGCTGGGATTACAGGTGTGAGCCACCATGCCCAGCCCCTGAATTTTTTACAAATCATAACAGGGGTTATGAGTACCCTTCCTGAGCTTAGCCTTCTATCAATACATCAAGACGTGGAGTGTAGAGAGCATTTTTAACACCTCTCCCCAAGGGCTATCAATCAAATTCATACAAAGAGAAAGGATTAACATTGATAAATTAATCAGTTTAATGGTTCTAAAGTAAAAAATGTATGTTAAAGGGCTATATAGCTTTAAAATTGCATAAACACCCATTAGTCTCCATTATCTCCCAACTGCAATCATCAACATGGTGGTTAATTTGGAATTGCTGTGCTCACATTTTAATACATTATACAATGACAGACTCACTTCTCCCTTTCTCCCTACCCCTCCTTATTTCATTATGAAAGTGATAATCTATGGCAAATGTGAGTTTCACTGAATGTCAGGTGTAAGTCACCAGGGAAAACTAAGGCAAAAGATCATTTGCCACTTGCCAAAGCTCATTCATGCACAACCACAAGGATGCATTCTATCTTGTGAGGTGATGGTGTGGGTGAGTATTTACATTAACATGGGAACATCTTGTTCATATCATAATGAGCAAGCCAAAATGGGCATGTTAATGTATTTGAGCAGATGTGTAAACGTTATTCTTCAAGAAAGGGTGATGCAGTTCTTCTACAAAAATTCTTTTGCCTAATTTATTTCAGCATATTTTTGGAGAGCTATTACACTGCAACATAACATAGGTATAAAAATAGGATAGATTTATGTAATCCTGACAATGAGTAGAATCTTGAGCCTCAGTGCCATAGGCTTGAATATTTAGTGAGTCTGAAGGCTAAAGATCAGATCTGTCCTCTTCTCTACTGTGTCTCCACCCCTCAACAGGGTGCTGCCTAAAACATATTAGATACTCCTCATAAACATTTTTGATGAATTAATTAGTTAACAAACTCTACTCTTCATCTAAGCTATAGCCTTTCTAATTGTTCACCATATAGGTGTCATGCATTTGAGCTCTGATTTTGACTTCATTCTCCCACTGGCACTGGGCACCTGCTCTGAACCCTCTTTATGGGGCCTTACCAACCATTTCCCTTTTAAAGCCTTCCTCCTCTGGAGGTTTGAACCCTGTCTACCATGTACCATCTCCTAATAGATTAGTTATGTTTGAGATGTTGCAGTTGGCTTTGAATACAATTCATTCTCCACATTTGTCTCTCTTGTGCTTCACCAACAAAATTTAAATTTATTGAGTATGGAGCATATGACCTAGGTCTTGAGGTTTGTGTAGTCCTATTTACTCACCTTTGTGTCTATGGTGAGGACAGTTATTCCCTTTCCTATTTGTCTTTTCTTTAAGAGTCTGCTCTTGGTGCTCCAGCTTGTGCCAGGGTCAAACTTCCTAGAGGTATAAACAGCAGAAGGAAGGGCAGCGTCAATGGGTAGAAATTAGAGAAAAGTGTATTTTAGGTCACTATAAGAAAAAGCTGGCCAGGCGCGGTGGCTCACGCCTGTAATCCTAAAACTTTGGGAGGCTGAAGCAGGAGGATTATGAGGTCAGGAGATCAAGACCATCCTGGCTAACGTGGTGAAACCCCATCTCTACTAAAAATACAAAAAATTAGCCAGGTGTGGTGGCACATGCCTGTAGTCCCAGCTACTTGGGAGGCTGAGGCAAGAGAATTGCTTGAACCCAGGAGGCGGAGTGCAGTGAGCTGAGATCGCACCACAGCACTCCACCCTGGGCGAGAGCACGAGACTCTACTTCAAAAAAAAAAATTAATAGTCTTACCAGATTACCAAAAATGTTCAAATATAAACTGCATGACCATGTGTTAGGGGAACAGTAAAACAAAGTCCTATGTTCATAAAAAGGTCCATATACACCTTTATATCTGTGGCCAGTGGCTCCTTTCCTTCAATCCCTTGTGAAAGGATATGTCAGATTTTCTCCATGAATTTTAAAGGATTTGTCTATATTATGAAGACCTTATAACCTCAAGGAGATACAAGTTACTGATTTTAAGTTAAAAAATAGTTAATTTTATGTGATCACCATAGGTTACAATAAACTGGATCCTATTTTAAAAAGTATAGTTTTAGAATCAATCATATCCAGTGATGGACCTCAGCTCTAATTCCAATAAGCAGTACGACTTTTGGCAAATTTATTTACCTTCCCAGAGAAAAAAATCTGTTGAATAAGCATAAAAAATTTACCTTGCTGTACATGCACACACACACACACATTTAATATATACATACAGCACATATATGCTGTGTGTATAGTATACATATGATAGACATATATTCACATAGGTAATTTTTAATATGTCTTAAAATATGCTGTGTTTCTTTTCAACATGCATCTGGTAGTAGATGCAGTTGGTAGTAATGGCTGTCTTTGCATTCATATAACTTATAACTTATTTTACTGGTACTCTGCTAAATACCTCATTACATTGCTTCTTTTATTTATGAAAACATTAGGGAAGAACTATATAGATTAGAAAAACAAGGTTTAGAGCACTTAAGATATTCTCCTAGTATGGCTAGTAAGAAGCACAGGTGGTGTGGCCTTTGGGCAGCTGTGATATCAGATCTAGATTTTAAATTTCTAAGTGATGCTATCAAACCAGTGCTACCCTGGATAGAATCATACTGTCATTTTCCTATCATTGATAATACCTGAGAAAATTTAGTCTCAATATGTTGATGCTGTTAGTGATGCTGTGTAGCTTACTTTTCCTATTCCACAAGTATTGTGTTACCTCAGAGTATGCAATCCAGAGAGCTGGAAATTGTTTGATTAATGACAGTTAGAGCTGCTCATATTTCAGTAACACAGATCTAAGTAGATGGAATGCATTTTTTAAATGCTGGCAGTGTTTGTGGGTGAGTTGTCCGAAGTGCAATCAACACTTGCTATATCTTTCTATAATAAGGGTGTACACTTTTCTACTGTATTTGAGCAGTGACTCACTTCTCTAGTGAATTCTTTTATGAGGAAAATAATTATTTGCTCATTTTTATTTGGGGCAAATCTTGATTTTTATGTATCTGACTTGATTGCCCTATATCTGTAGTTATCTGCAGAATTGTACTATGGCTGCCGTAAGTGACCTCCTCAACACGAATGGCTTATGTGGACATTTGTGAATTAAAAAACCAGTGAACACTAAATTTGTAAGGCAAGTTTCTGATTCCCCATCATCTCTGTTAATTAATGCTCACCTTTAACTTTGGAATGTAGTGCAGATAAGTCATTTGAGCCCCTGCTATTACAAGATCATTGTGTATGAACTTCCATTCAATACACGAGTAATGCACAGAGATTGGAGAAGACATTGCATTGGCAGTTTCAATCAGAAGGCTAAAGGCATTGATTTCTTTTATATGTGAGCTGATTTTGGCAAATTGCTTAGCTTGTTTGGGCCTCAGTATTATCATTGGGCAGTGGCAGTAAAATTGATTGTTTTTCATCCTTCACAGAGTTAATCAGAATCAAATAAAAAATTATATGTGAAGGCATTTTATTAAGTACAAAGTGCTTCAAAAATTTGAGTTTTCCTAGTAATTTCAATTAAGGGTGTCGTGTCTTCAAAATTTCTTTCAGGCAAGGTTGCAGGATACACTTTGTTGGCTGAAGCTCTGTTATTATTATTATTTTTGTAAGCATCATAGCAAAGATGAGTCATTGAGAGAACTATTATTACTATAACATTCATAGTAAGTAATAATAGCAACTGCAGTACACACAATAAGTGTTCATACTTTGGGAACTTGGAGAAAATCAGAACATGGATCCTTAACAGGAAGCTGCACATCAGCAGCATTTGCTGCATGTCTCTCCTTCCTTTCTTCTTACATATGAGCTTTATTTTCCTATAGGTGCTTCTGGGTTTTTATTGCTCATGATCTGGGATGGCTTTCTATCCAAGGATACTGGCTTTGATATGATGGTCCTGCTTTGTAATTTTTATTCAGCTTTTCTGCCTTTAAAATATCACGTGCTATCATCTCATCTGCGTTTAACTAGTAACCTGATAAATGTCAAACATATAACATATTCCTATTATTAAGCTGAATTGAATAAGGTATTAATGGGATATTGTGACTTTGATGTCATCCTATCATAATGACATTTTATTTGGTTAGAACCTTCTAAACCTTCCTCAGAAGTAAGAAACAACATGATCATAATTTTGGCTAGAAGACTTTTGACCTCTAATCTTTAATTTTAATTAATTTTTAACCCATATGACTTAAAGTTTGGGTTAAAAATTAATTCGCTGCCAGCATTTTAAAATATGAGGATATGTTACAAAGTCCCAGCTTTCTGACTTCTCTTGAAATATTGCACATGTAGCAAGATTGGGTCCTCCCTAGCACCAGTAGCAGCCACTGAGGAGCAGCTGGTTCCTTTGGAAGGGTGAGCTGTGCTCAGTGCACTAGGGTCTCCACCTGTTCCACTTCATTTATGTATGTCATCTGCCTGGCCCCTGTAGGATCTGAGTTTATGGCCTTTGTTGAACCCACAGAAATAACCTAATTAAATCCTATCTCATAACCAGTTAGTCATGAGTGAAATCATGAACAGATGGTTTAAGGTGAACATATGTTGTTGATCTGTTTCTCTTATTTCATTAACCATTTTGCCAGCATTTAAAGCAGTCTAATCATATGCTACAAACCATAGCTGGAGCAGCAGTTACAGGGTGATAATCTAGAGTATCTTTGAACTGTTTATTTTTAAATTCTAAGTGAAAGCTGCTTTGAGGTTTGATCTGCAGTTCAAGGTAGAATTTTATCAGCACAGTAAATGCCAGTTCTAGGCATATTCCAAATTCTGTACCTCACACGTTTCTGTGATGTCAGAGTATTAGAAGGGACATCTGTGGCAGGATATTTATCACATATGTTTATGAAGAGTAAAAGACCTCCCATGAAATGTCACCATGAGTGATAGATTAGAGGCAAGGAGAAGGAGGCCTGGAGATGATGTTGGTAACACTTTTAAGCTTCCAGAATTTTCTTAAGCCTTCATGAACTCCTTCCCTCATTCCCCATGCCTAAGGTGAATAAAACTGATGCAGGTAAACCTAATATAAATCAAAATGAAGTTATGGTAATAGCAGTGGGCAATTTAGCAAGAGAACTATAAATAATACTGTTGTGAACAATTCTCCCATTTTTTCTATTTGATTTTAAGAGTTCCATTTTTCTTAAATCAGAGTGTGAATATGTAGGGGCCTGAAATTAAGGTGAGGGCCTACACTAAGGGCTCCAAAGCACATACTTGGTGTATGTTACTGAAGTCTGTAGATCAGAAGCACAAAAAGAGTATTCATCATTCCCATGGTCTGAAACAAGACACAAGGCTAGAAGTCGCACATATAAAGGTTTGGGGTTAAAGCATTTCTATGTCTGTGCCAACAAGGAGAACTTTTAAGTATGGCCATGGCCATAGGGTGTGACTGGTAAAAGATCTGGGTATCTTAGATTCAAAGATCTTATCATTACTCACAGAAAGCCCTTCTATAAGTCTGGCTTTGGGCCAGGCAGGTTAGCCTGGCCATCAACAACTTTCCTAATCATCACCAACAAACTGGGCAATTATCCACTGGGCTAGACACAGAGTGCTCTAGGGAGAGACGGTAGAGCAAATGCCAAGAGCACAACACATTTAACCTGTAGATAACCAACCATCTCCTGTACAATTAGGAATTAAAATTCTCTCTTAAGACCCATGTAACCTAGTGAGCTACAGAGTCAATAACATACCATGTGTGAAAATATGAAAATCATCACAAAAGAGCATGATGATGGAGGTTTCACACTACAGGTTAGCATTTCCTAGTTGTGTTGAGTCAGATCAAATGTAGTATAATTAGGGGAAAAAAAAGATGGATTAAAAATAGCTATAATGATGGTCACAGGAAAATAGCAAATATATAGCATAAGGGAAGTTACTTTTTCTTCTTGATGAACTCACAGACAAAGTACATGGTAAGATGGCACTCTGTGTCATTCCATCTGCCAGAGCTGAGCATCTCCACACAGTCCTCATGACCAGAGGGGTCGCTGGGCTCCCCCTCATTCCAATTGCTATAGTTCTGCAGTGGAGTGTTGTCTGCGAACACGTAGTGTCCCTCCCTTTCAAGGTCATTCACGCCAATGAACACCCGAAAGAAGCCACTCTTGGCAACATAGTCAGCAATGAGTGTGTTGGCAGCTTCATCCTTGGGCATGGCTAGCATTCCACCCCGAATCCTGCAGTGGGTTAGGGATTCCCTGTAGTTCTTCTCTTCCTGCACGATGTAGTAGAATTTCTCTTCAGTTTCCCTAATCCCTGCTATGACTGCAGGGAGGGAAAAAAAGAGTATCATTATGTATCTCAAAAAGATAAAGGACAATAAAATTATATAATATTGCCAGATTTGCATTTGTTTATTCAGTGTTCAAGAATAATTTTTCAAAGCACTATTATGAGGTAGTCACTGGTTTAATCATCTCTACCTCCAGTTATCAAATAGAGAACAAATATCTGCCATTTGTTCTCCGTTCTTTTTCTCCTCAACTTCTCACACAGCTGTCCAGCACAAAGTTGACAAAGATGTGCTATGTGAACATACAGCCAGCCCATGTCATACTATATTTCCCAACATAGTTTATGTTTAAGCTACACTTGGGGCCACACAAGCATGCCCTTCTATCTTGAAAAGGCCTAGAAAGTCTTTTTTACCTGGCAAACTTCTACTACTCATCCTTTAGATCTCAGTGGAAATGTTTTCCCCTATAAGAAGTCTTTCCAATGCCCTTGGATCGACATGGCAGTCGATCTTCCCCATGTTTCCATTGCCCCTTTCACTTTCTCCTTCTAGCACTCAACACATTTTAGTCTCATTGTTTGCCTGCATTTCTCTCCTACTCAACTGTGAATGTCTTCAGGAGAATGACCATGTCTTTGACACTCTTTAGCCTCCATGCCAGGAATGCTTACGGGAATGAGAAATGCTTATTGAAATGATGTAGGGATAATATGTATGTTTGTCCACATTGGATCGAATTCCTGGGCTGTGAACATGTACATGAATTGGGATTGTTCATATTTCATCCCATGTACAAGAGGAAGACTGAGCTATTGAGTTAGCTTCAGGACAGAAGTGGAGACTGAGAATCACCCTTCACTCATAATATGGCATATATGTTTTGGGTGTCAGGGGCCTATACATATGCATTTTAGGATCCATAAATTTAATTCACGAAGAAATGTATGACCACTAAAATGTTCAGAACTATTGCTATATGTTCTCCGTGTATGGTCTGGCTTATTTTTGACAGTCTAAGTCATATCAGAGACACAATCTTCAGTACCAATTACAACTAGAGTTATAATTAGTATAGTTAGTTAATATCAAGTATTTCCTTTGCCTCTAGTGTTACAAGATGAGGATGAACACAAGACAGTAATTCCAACAATGTACAACAAATACAGCTGAGTTATAATACATGAAAGTATAAGAAAAAGGAACCGATTGTAACTAATTATAGTAGTTACCTCATTAATACTGTCTCAGAAGAAAACAAATAAGCCCTTTCCACTTCAAGGGCTTTTCTGATAACTATTATGAAAAAATGGACAAGGGATAACAAAAATGTCCAGTATTGGATGTTGAAACACAGAGAAACACATAATGTTTGTATTGTAGGTAGAGGAGTCAGAGATGCCTCTAATACATACTGCTCTACTGCTCATTAGGTCTGTATCTATGGACAAGGTACTTCCTCTAAGCTTTAGTTCAATCATTGTATCTACATTAGAAAAACTATGAAAACTCAGTGAGATGATGCTAATAGTTATGCACTATTCCACGTACTCAAGAAAGCAGCTATTATTATTACCTCTATATTGAGATGCTAGTTCTGACCATCTATTCTTATTCTTACAGCATAGCTTGCCACACTCTGCTCTTTTCTCCATTCCCCTCACCTAAGAAGATCTATTTCTCTTCCCATAAGCAATGCACATACATATAAATATATGTAGTGGACTTGAAGTGTCCTGGAATCTTAGTGGATAATTAGCAATTTGGGAGATCTTTAAACTGATGACGCTATCTCAATAGCCCTTTGCCCAATCCAAGATATTTCCTACTGAGTATTGGAATTATAGTGCGGATAGGGATTTATCAGTAGATACATAACACAAAGCAAAAGAGAACATGTTCACCATTCTTGACAAACTTCATAGATGTCTTGAGCCGAGCGATACTAATATCCAGTTGTCCAACAAATGTCCGGTATCTTCCACAATCACAGACAGTACCTTTTAAATGACGAAAACTGTAAACTCATGTTGAAGTACATTCAGACTAGTGGAAAGGAACATTTGCTCTCTTTCCAATACTCACTATCTTTTTCTAGTCTGGTTCTATATATCTGTGAATGGCTATACTTTGAACCTTTTATGTAAAATAGGGTTTACAATTTGCATTATTTATAGAATTTCAGAAAATATCTTTGTAAATATTTTGAATGAGCTATATGATAATTCTAAACCAGATTTTTAAAAGAAGAATACATATGACAAACCACTGCATGCACGTTTTGGACCATTTGGCATCTTTGTTGAACATAGAATGTGTCTGCCCAATCTCAGAATAAAATTTTTACAGCTTCCTTAAAATGTATTTCCTGCCAGTGCTCTCTTGTGTCATTGCATTAGTCACTAGATCACACAGGTTTACCAAGAGAGAAGAAACTTTTCACAGTTACATCTAATGTTAATTCTAATTATCCATTCAAAATATCGCTGCAAAGACAAAGTTTAAATCATATAAATAGATCCAAGTGACATTTTTAAAAGTGAGTTGCCCAGTTTGTAGATTAACTATGGTTTTATTTTATTATTATTATTTTTATTTTTGAGATGGAGTCTTGCTCTGTCACCCAGGCTGGAGTGCAGTGGTGCAGTCTTGGCTCACTGTAACCTCTGCCTCCCGGGTTCAAGCGATTCTCCTGCCTCAGCCTCCTGAGTACCTGGGACTACAGGTACACATCACCATACCCAGCTAATTTTTGTATTTTTAGTAGAGACAGGGTTTCACCCTACTGGCTAGGTGATTAACTATGATTTTAATGTGTCTTTCATTCTTCTTTGCTCACCTGCCTTTTCAACAACCTGCAAATATTGCCGTGACACAGAGGGAATTACAAGGAAACAGATGTAAAATTCAAACGATTCCTTTTTTTCCATTTAATGGCTGTTATACATAAACATACCAATTTTTTTCCTTTGGTTGCTTGAAAAGTAAAAATAATTTTATTAGCCAAAGGAAAATGTCTATGGCCTTATTTATCCATATTTATATTAAATATAAAGAATGACAAACAGTTCATAGAATTGTCGTCACCATAACCCTGTGGATAGAAACAATTGAAATTACCAAAGAACAATCTACTTTCTTTCCCTGAGTAAAGCACTGGGAATAAAGCTCCAGGAGAATACCCCCAGATAATAAAAGCATGTTCTGTAACCAGGGGCCTGTCTGCATCAGGTGAGGTTGCTGCCGCACTCTGATGGCCAGTATTTGGTTGAGATACAAGTGAAAGGCAAGGCATGGCATGCTTATGCAAGACCTACTGCCAGAGTTTCCTCTTGGCCCAGAAGAATTAGGCTGCTTCCTGATACGCTGGGCTTCCTTCTAATACTAAGCACGGCAGAGATGAAAATGCCATCACCCCCTTCCCCACGGCTTGGAAAGTCACCAGCAGGGAGAGAGGAAAGTCTCTTTCTTCCTTTTCTTCTAGTCCAAGCTAAATAAGGTTAAGCATACTAAAAGGACTCTTGCTTTTCATTTAAAATATATTTATTTTTGAGATGAATAAATTTGGAATGATGCTAGAAATCAAAGAGAACATTGAGCATATCATACCTGCTTTGCCTTTTTTTCCAGGTTTTCCAAGCAAACCTTTTTCTCCTTTGTCACCTGAATAAAAACAATAGCAACCAAAATAAAATAAAATTAAAATTGAGGAAGGAAGGAAGAAGTGAATTATTTCACATCTAGAGTCAAAGCAGTTTTAAATTTTATTTGCCATATCTATAACTAATATCTCTAATATCTCTTGGTTTTTATAAATAATAAGATTTTCAATTGGCTACACAGGCATAACAAATTAAATGAGTCATAATTTATTTAGATTGAAAGTAGAATTCCAGGAGAGTTTATAAGGAACATTTGAATTTGTGTAACCTAACCTACTAACATTTTTTAAAAATAATGTGGTCTTCTGAACAAGGCTAATACAATTCTCAGCATGTTTTCAATGTTAAAAACACCACTGTTTTGTGAATCTCGATCAATTTGCTAGCACACTGCAGTGTTTTTGTACTTATTATGCCCCAAGTTATTCCAAGTGACTTTGCCCTTGGATCTATAAAAGAAAAAAAAAACATGTATTGTGCTTTTTTAGTTTAATTAGACAAATATTTACTATTTACTTACTCTATGAAAGATGAAAGGCTGGGTACTTTGAAAGGATGTACAGAGACACAAGATTCAACGTATAACTTGAAGGGGTTTACAAGTTTTAGAAGTGAAGTGATGTATGCAAATACCAATAATATAAAGTCATGTCCAATATATTATATTGAAATAATAACCTTGGTATTTTCCCTGTCTGCACTTCTTTATATGTAACCATTTTCTCACTCACAGGTATCCGTAAAATAATTCTCAGAGAAGCAGGATTTTTAAAGCAGAGGGAAAGAATAAAACACGTTAAGTTTTTTTTTTTTTCAACTTCAGAATAAGCTCTTGAAGCCCACAACAGACACAATAATTGAAAGCAAAAGCTTTTGATTTTCAGAAAGATATGTTTGGCTGAGTTTCTTGAGAATCAAAAGGGAAGACCCTGACAGAAGTTAAATAGAGTTTATGCTTCAATGGTGATCTGGAAAAAAGAATAAGAAAGAACTCATGAGGGATAGATACAGGATGAAGGTCACCTAGGCCAGGTATATGGGGCTTACCCTCACAGAAATGTGGTGTGGTCAGGGAAGGTTATATGGCCAAAGGGGACAATGCAAAAGGGAATGGAGTTGGCATTAATGTTCTGCCAAACCCCATCCTTTAACAGCAACAGAGAAAAAGTGAAAGTCACTCTAAAATCTACAGGGAGTTCCATGCTGCGTGCACTGGGGACACCCATTGGCTTTTCTCATCATTGTCTGATGTGTACTTTTCTTTAAAATTCCCTTACATAGTTACTTTTGATCATTCAGAAGAAGGCATGCCTGCTGGGCCCCCAAGGATTTGTTGAGCCTTTCTAAATTGAGCCGTGTGGATACTTTTCTTTAGAGTTGATGCCAGACATTCATGTGCTCCCCAAACAAAAGTTGGGGGTCCTAGAAGACCAGAATACAGTTTACATGTGCAGGAGGAAGGCTTGGAACTTGTACTTGGGTGAAAGGAGACAATAGTGAAATCTGTAACAATAGAACCTGATACATATTATGAGAGAGACAGAGACATTGAACAGAGAGATAATACTCTGAGAGGAAGGCAGAAGAGATGGTGCTTCAAGTGGAAGAGTAAAGGAAGGCTTAGCATTTGAGCCTGGCTATGAAAAGCTTCAGCAACTGAATGAAGGTGGGTGCAAGGTCAGGCTCAAGGCACAGCAGAGAATATAATTGGGAAAAAGACATGAATATGTGTCGAGCACCCTGCTCAGTAATATCAATCTGCTCACATCTTAGTTACACCCTGCAAATTCCTTATTTCTCTTATCTGTAAGTTGGAAAAATAAGATCAGATTTTGAGAATACAGTAATGGAAGAAAGGGAACGTATATTTTACTAAGTACCAATCAATCACCAAGTGTTATTCTGGATACCTTACACATATCATCACATTAAATCCTATGGAGTAAGTGTTATCGTTACCTTTATTCTACAACTTGAAGAAGTTGAGGATCAGAGAGGCAAAATAACTTTCTCAAGGACATCTAGCCATTAAATGGCAGTGCTGCTGTTCCAATCCAACCTCATTTCTGACTCCCCTTTCATGGTGCTTCCGAATGAGTTAACCAATGAGTTAATGAAGAAAAGCAAGGTGTTTGAAAAATATTATCAAAAGTTGCAAAGAATAGCAGTCCTCATTACCATTAAAAACATTATGCACTTAAAAGATTGTATAACTATGGGTTTAATGTTTTGATTTTTAAAAATATTATATGTCCTTTGCATGTGAATCTCTTTTAATTCAACATAGATGGAAGGAACATTGATTTCAATTATGCTACAATCCAAGGTCTGGGCTAAGCTTTATAACAGACATAAAAGAAGTATAAATAGAGTGCCTTGGGAAAATGATGGGCTTTTAAGGAAAGCAAAACACACACAAGAGAACAAAGAGATGAGACACTAGCATGTACTAATAGAGTGAAGTAAATGAAAAGCCTGGTAGGAATTCAGAAAAAAAAAATGATGGTGTGGATCAGAGTAGAGAAGTCTTCGCTGCAGCAGTAGGGCTTAGTTGGAACTTAACAATATAGGAAACAGTTTCTTGAATTGACACGTGGCCTTTTTTTCTGAGAAGATGTAAACTCTGTAACTATTTTCCAGTATTTTGACATGAATACTTCTCATTTCATGACAAATGGGAACAGCAAAGCAGTGTGGTGCAATAAAAGATTATGAAAGCTTCCCCAAAACCAGGGTTTGAATCCTGGCTTTGCCACTTACTGACGACACACGGACAGGTTAATGAATTTCTCTAAGCCTCCTTTTCTTTGTTTTAAAAGTAGAAATCATTAGTGCCTAAATTTACGAGATCATTAAGGAGAATATACTTAGGTATAGTAATATTTTCTTATGATGGGCTTAGTACTTGGCTTGACTCACAGAGAATGCTCAACCAATGTTAGCTTCTGTTTTCTGAATCTGAGTTATGGTAAAGGAATGCATGCCAAGTACTTAGCCAGCTTATGGAGGATTTGAGCCTAGAATATCTATTTCCCCAAAACAAATTATGATTTAAAGTCATCCACAAAAACTGATTTTGGCCCACGAGTGGGAACATGTCTGTAATGACTGTCTGAAAGTTAAAGAATTAGAGGTCACATTCAAACAAACAAACAAATCATAATGCTTTCAGTGTAAATGGATTATTGACCTTAAATACAAACATTTATTTTGCTATGAGATGTAATTTACCTATACTAAATCATTATTCTTTCTTACTCCTAAAATGAAATATTGACATCCAGAAAGCTACCCTATCCATGCAAGTGACAACATTAAGGTCAGCCTAGAAAGTTGAGATTAATCTGAGTCAGTAAAAAATTTAGAAAGGCAATCACCAAAATGAGAACAATAAATTTCGAAGTACAGATTAAAAATGAAATTAATCCAAGTGAGTCAGAACATTGCATCTCCATTTTTTAAAAAATTCCAGGACATGCTCATAAATTTGATGGCATATCTCTGGAGGAGAAAAAAATCTTGGTAGCCAGTGCTAGAAATTGATATTAAGGAAAAGTAGTATTTATAGGAATAAGGAGCAGCAAAGAGAGACATATTATCAGAAATAATGTTTTATGCAGTTTTTCATGCTTAATGCAACAAACATCTAGAAAGTGTCTATAATATACAATAGGCATTAAGATAAAATGATTAAACACTAGAGTCCTGACAGAGCTTATATTTATTTAAACAAACAAACCCAGTGAACCTTTCTTTCATTTGTTCTCCCAAGAAGTTCATAGTCTATAAGGGGAAATAGATAAGCCAATCAGCTATGACAATGAGTATAGTGATAAAGGTATGCATTAGGTGCTATGTACTGAGCCTTGAAGGAGGAACAGGCATGAAGGAAATAAGGTTAGCTAACCCTATCATTTCCAGGCTGTTACTTTTTCAACATTTCTGGAAGTTCATCCACTTTGGGGCTCAGCTAATCATACTAAAAACTCTTGAGCCTTTCTTGTCTTCGTCATCTACTATGCTCCCAAGTTACTTAGTCTTATTTTATTCAAGGGTTAAGACTGTGCACAAGATCATTAGCTCTAACTCTTCTAGATAAAATATCTTCCAGACTGGACACATCTAAACCTAGGGAAGTGCAAAATCTAGAATGACCATTGAAAAACACAGTTCTTCAATTCTGAACTTGTTTACAGCAGTGACTTACCCTCTCCCATCACGTCTGCTATCTCCACAGAGCAATACATGAGCTCTTAATCACATTTAACATGGCTGCAGCTCAGAAACATCGAAGTCCAACATCCTGCTTTCCAGCTATACCTTTCTATCTCTTTAACCAGTGGTTTAATGAAGTTGATACAGATAGGGACAGATCCGTGATGCATTTTATCTGAAGCTTATACAATTTGGAGGGCCTTCTTTAAAAAAATACAAAATTAAAAGTGGGAAAGTATTGTAAAAAAGAATTAACTATCGTAAGAAATTTTAACAATCACTAAATTTTAAAAGTAGAAAGATGGAACATTAGAAAATTCACTAAAACGTATAACATTTTAATCAACGAATGAATTATTGTGCCTTGAATTTTTTTTTTGTAATTATTAGCTTTATATGTTTGGCTGCATTCATATTGCTGCTTTATCTGTCCACAAATTTCTAATATCATTTTTAAGAGATGACAGAGGGATAATGTAGTCATATAATAATATTTTCCTTAGCATAGTTAAACAAAACTTATTTTATTAATTTCGCTTACTGAAAAAAAAAACCACACAAAGAAAAGTTTGCCAACACAAAGATTCAGCTTGATGACTTTTTACAGAATAAAATACCTGTGTAACCAATACCAAGATTAAGCCCTAAGAAGCCACTCTTGTGTCATCTACAGATTATTACATTCCTCCTTTCTAAAGATCACCATACTGACTTAGGACTGTGTTATACATTTTCATAGTATAAGTTTTTCACGTTATTGAATTTTCTATAAATAGAACCATTTGGCATATAGATTTTTTTCTGTATGGAATATTTTCCCCAATACTATGTCCATATATTCATTCATGTTTTACATATTAAAATAGCATATAGATTTTTTTCTGTATGGAATATTTTTCCCAATACTATGTCCATATATTCATTCATGTTTTGCATATTAAAATAGTACATTTATTTCCATGGTATATTGAAGCAGTGTATGGGAGTTTCAGTTGTTTCACATCCTTGCCAAACACTAGATTTTGTCAATCATTTTTGTTTTAGCCATTTTGGTTAGTATGCAGTGCTATCATAGTTTAGTCAAATTTGCATCACCCTGATGAGGTTGACACTTTTTAATTCATTTGTTGGTCATTTGAATATCTTTTGTTAAATAACTATTCTTTTGACCTTTTTAATACTTTTGGGTTTATCAGTTATTTTTCTTACTGATTTGTATAATCTCTTATATGTTTTACATATAAGTCCTTTATTGACTACAAAGGTATCACATAACCAATTCTGTGGTTTCCTTTTTTGTTCTCTGAGAAGTATCTTTTAATGAATAGAAATTCTTTGTTTTACTTTATTATTATTTTTTGAGATGGAGTCTCACTCTGTCACCCAGGCTGGAGTGCAGTGCTGTGATCTTAACTCACTGCAACTTCTGCCTCCCTGGTTCAAGCAATTTTCCCACCTCAGCCTCCCAAGTAGCTGGGATTACAGGTACATGCCACCACACCCAGATAATTTTTTTTATTTTTAGTAGAGATAGGGTTTCGCCATGCTGGCTAGACTGGTCTCGAACTCTTGACCTCAGGTGATCTGTCTGCTTCCGCTTCCCAAAATGCTGGGATAACAGGCCTAAGCCACTGCTCCCAGCCAGAAGTTCTTTATTTTGATAGACTCCAATTTGTTAGTTTTTCTTACATGGCTAGTCCTTTTCATATCATGTTTAAAAAGTTGTTGCCTACCCTAGGATCAAAAATATAGACTTCTATATTAACTTTCAGAGGCATTATTGCCTTACCTTTCAAATTTAGGTCTATCAGATTTGGGTTTACCACCAAATTTAGATCTATAAACCATTGATTTTAGGTACAGTGTTAAGGATGGAACTGAGCTTCTTATTTTTATACATGAATAGCCAATAACTCAGTACTATATATTGATTAGCTTGTGACTTCCATTAAAAAATAGTGTCAACTTTGTATAAATTAAGTTTGGTAGTCTGTTTCTGAACTCTTACTTTCTACTAATTAATTTGTCTCTGCATGAAATTATACTATTCTAATAGTTTAGTTTCCTAATAAATGTATAAATTCAGTAATTGAAGTCTTTAACCTTTGTTTTCATTTTTTATTTTTTCAAGATTGTCTTGGGTATTCTTGGTCATTTTCATTTACACATATATTTTGAATTGGCTTATCAATTTCTAAAAGAACACTTCTGGGGCTTTTTGATGGAATCTCACTCTGTTGCCCAGGGTGTAGTGCAGTGGCTGGATTTCGGCTCACTGCAACCTCCGTCTCCCAGGTTCAAGCAATTTTTTTCACCTCAGCCTCCTGAGTAGCTGGGATTACAGGCACACGCCAACACACCTGACTAATTTTTGTATTTTTAGTAGAGATGGGGTTTTACCATGTTGGCCAGACTGGTCTCAAAATCCTGCCCTCAGTTGATCCATCCACCTCAGCCTCCAAAGTGCTAGAATTATAGGCATAAGTCGCTGTGCCTGACCCACTTCTGGGATTTTGATTGAGGTAGCATTGAGCCTTATAGACCAATTTGAGAGAGAACTTGCATATTAACAATATTGAGTCTTGTAACCCATTAATATAGTTTCACCTTCATTTCTTAGATATTCTTTAATTTCTTTCATTGTCATTATGTGGAGTTTATTGTGGAGGGCTTGTAACTTTTGTTGGATTTATTTTTACATATTTACTTATTTTTAACACTATTATAAATGGTCATTTTCATTTTTGAACTGTTTCTATGTAGAAACAAAATTAGTTTTTGAATGTCAAGCCATCTAAAAAACTTATTAATTAATAGATTATCTGTAGATTCTTTTGTTCTTTCTGAGTATGCAATCATGTTTTCCACAAATAATGATGCTTATATTCCTTTATTTTCAATTATTATAATTTTTTCCCCCATTTTTGCTCTGGCTAGGACCTCACACATAACGATGATCAGAATTGCTGATAGAGGGCTGTACTAATTTCATTCCCAGTCTCAGGAGATAAGTGTTCACTATTTCATTATGGAGTATAATTTTTAAGTAGATTTTTGTTGTTGTTGATATTCCTTTTCAGATTATGTTTCCATTTCTAATTTGCTAACAGTTTTTAAAAACATGAATAGGTATAGGTTTAATTTAAGTGTTTTCTGGAGTGGAGTTTCTGGAGTTCTAACTGGGAATATGGGGGCATTTTCCTGGGCCACTCCTCTTCGGCAGGCCTTAAATATCAATCCAGTTTGAGCAACTTTGTGCTCAAGCCTCTTAGCCTCTTAGGGCTGCCCCACTTATGAACTAGTGAATGGCTTGGGAAGACGGCATTACAGAATGCATAGCTGACCTTAGTATGATTCCCTCCTCCTCCAGATCAAGGCACCTAAAGTTCTGTTCATTTTGGTTGCACTGTCATACCTTCAAATATGTATTTAATTTTTGGGGGGGGACCCAGCTAGTCATACTTAGCAGAAGGATTAACTTAAGGTAGGCAAATCCCTCACGGCCTGTAGCAGAAGTCTGAATTTTGTCTTTATTAGTAGTAGTGTCAGATTTTTCTTTCACCTTTATAACTTTTTATTGGTAATATACTTAAATTAATAATATTGTCAATTCTGAGACTATACCTCCATAAAGTAGTTTTTATATATAAGCTGTTAGATTTGGAAACATTTTTTTTCCACAGACTAGCTCTGGCCCTGTATATTTCAAACATTGCTTCTTTTCCACAACCCACACATTTCATGTGCTGGATGCCCCAGGACCTACTGACATCATCATCTGACCTCTGGCTCAGCACTTTTGCATCCTGGCCTTGGATAGAGCTGCACAGTAAGTGGTAGGAGTATTCTTGGAAGCTATTTCTATACTAGAATTGTTGGCAATGAGTATACCTGGGAGTCAGGTCAAACTACATAAAGATATCTCATTAACTCCAAACTAAATGTTTCTTTCTCAAGCTCCTCTTAGCTAGCTCCAAAGATCCCTGTATCCATTTCAAAACTGCCCAGTACAAGAAGGATGATGAGGGGAACAGGAGCAGAAAGAGAGAGAATTCTTAATGTGTGCTTTCTCAATGGGGTGGTGTCACTCAGGATGCACAGTTAGTTTTTAGCGGGTGGAATTGTACTCATTTAAAAATATATAAAGCACAAACATACAGAGAATACATAAACAAATATATCGTCCATGGGTGGTATTAAAAATTCATGGGGAGAGCAGTTAGAAAAGAAATATATCTAAAAAGCTTTTTTGGGGAGTAGTAACTTTAAAAAATGTTAAGAGGCACTATTTGAATCATTTGAGGTGAATCTGTCTTACTTTACACATTTTTTTTGAGGTATATGGCCATGTGAACCCATTGCTCAGGCTTTTATCAGCATCTTTGGAAGGACTGAAACAAATGAGGACTCTTCATGGTAAACCCATCACAAACACAAACTGTGGCAGGACTTCTGAACCATGAGAAGCTCACGTTGCTATTCCCCAGCTTGGGGATTTCGATCACAGGGAAAAATACAGTATAACCCACCAGATCAAAATACTCATAGCAATTTTTCTTCAGTGGCACTACCTTCATCCCTGTCTCCAAATGCAGGCTGAAGGGAATTTCTCAAATGAGTGAGCTGGAGAGTGGAGAAAGAGGGAGTACTGAGCCACAGGATGAGAAGAGAGAGGCTGCAGCCTAAGCTCAGACCGCAGTCTGTCAACCTGCCAGCAAGGACGTACCACTGGACAAGTGAGGCACATGCTTCATGACACAGCTGCTCAAGCATTTACTAAAAGACAGAGGGTACATCAAGGCTGCAGAAATTTTGTTGCCCATGGCACTGAGCTGCCCTAATCTTTGTTGGACAAGCATCTCTTGGATCTCTCTCTAGTACCTTTTGCCTATTTCCATGTTACTATTCTTCAAGACCTAGGTCTGTTCTTTCACATATTAGTCTTGCCTTACTCTCCAATATGGGTCCTGGAGGAGTCAGGCTATTCGGTATTATAATTCTTTTTTTTTTTTTTTTTTTACTTTGAGATAGAGTCTCACTCTATCTCCAAGACTGGAGTGCAGTGGCATGATCTTGGCTACTGCAACCTCCGCCTCCCAGGTTCAAGCGATTCTCATACCTTAGCCTCCCAAGTAGCTGAAATTACAGGTGTGTACCACCACACTCAGTTAATTTTGTATTTTTAGTAGAGATGAGGTTTTGCCATGTTGACCAGGCTGGTCTCAAACTCCTGAGCTCAGGTTATCCACCTGTCTTGGCCTCCCAAAGTGCTGGGATTACAGGAATGAGCTCCTGTGCCCAAACTCTAATTCTCCTTTTTTTTTTTTTTTTTTTTTTTTGAGACAGAGGCTAACTATGGCACCAGGCTGGAGTGCAGTGGCATGATCTTGGCTCACTGCAACCTCTGCCTCCTGGGCTCAAGCAGTTCTCCTGCCTCAGCCTCCCGAATAGCTGGGACTACAGGCATGAACCACCATAGACGGCTAATTTTTGTATTTTTAGTAGAGATGAAGTTTCACCATGTTGACCAGGATGGTCTTGATCTCTTGACCTGGTGATCTACCACCTTAGCCTCCCAAAGTGCTGGGATTATAGGCGTGAGCCAGCCCTCTAATTATTTTTGAGAAAGTTCTATCTTTCTGAATAGTCTTTGAATCTCTTGCAATAAAATTTTATTTTCTTTCAGTTTTATATCTCTGAACTAAGTAAAACAATGCTTGTTTAAATTACTGAATATCAGAAGCAATTAGAACCTGCTACCACACTGTGGGGCTTTGTGAGAGGAGGATAAGGAAAGAATGTTTAGACAATCCAGAGGAGACTATCTCTGTTTTCTAATATTCAGGCTTTAGTGATGTATAAGATCAGGACATGACTGAAGTCAAATGGGTATCCACATACATACTTCGAGTTTCTATCCTGTTAATATATCACAGTCACAGAATTTTTGGTTACTCCACTCAGATTAAAAAATAAAATTGTACAGTCTTCTGCCTACTTTGTATTTTATGAATAATCATGTATCAATAATTTGTAGCCAACCAGTAGATCCCAGGAGATAATTCAATATAAAGACTGTCAGACCTTGATGCTTGATTCTGTTTCTGAAATCTTGTTTCATTTTGTTCTAAATACTTTTCTTTTTTTTTAGCTGTGAGATACATTGCTTATATATAGAAGAAAGAGCCAAACTATAGACAAAGAGAATTAATATTTTAAAAGAAGAAAAAGGAGATATTTTCATGATACAAAATCTTATAACGATTAAAGGTTTCCTCAATTTGCTTTATTATTTATTTTAGAGAGAGGGTCTTACTCTGTCACCCAGGCTGGAGTGCAGTGGTGTGATCACGGTTCACTGCAGACCCCAACTTCTGGGCTCAGATGATCCTCACACCTCAGCTTCCTACATAGCTGGGACTATAGGTGTGTACCACCTTGCCCAGCTAATTAAAAAAATTTTTTTTTTTTTTTTTTTAGGTACTGGGTCTTGCTGTGTACTCCAGGCTGGTTTTGAATTCCTGGCTTCAAGGTATCCTCCCACCTTGGTCTCCCAGTGTTGGGATTATGAGTGTGAGCCACTGCACCAGCCTCAATTTGCTTTGAATTGCTACTGGAGAATAGTAAGATGCAACTCACCCTTCTTGCCGATGGGTCCAGTCTTGCCAATATTGCCCTGATCTCCTATATCACCCAGTTCTCCTTTAATTCCTGAAAAGCAAGCATGTCATCTTTTTATCATAAAGGTTTATCTTCCCTTCAAATGTGGCTAACATGTGATATTCACTTGAAAGAAATATCAAAAAGTGTATTCTACCTGTGATATGTAATATGTAGCCCATGCTATATTATCTATTTTAACAGAGTATCATGTATGTATTAAAATTAAAATGTGAGAGTATGAATATATACTGTGGACATGATGATATTAAGATACTTGCTGATGTAGTATTTCTAGAATGACAATGGCAGAGGATGTTTAAAAGGAAGGTTAGAGAAGGGCTGGGCCTAAGTACTCTTGACCCGATTCTGGTTTCATTCTCCTCAAGTTCCATTTTGTTTTCCTTCTGGAATTCTATTTCTTCTCTCTTTTAAAACAAGATTCGACAATTGCGCCACTTAAAAACAGGGCAGAGAACGTGCAGGCATAAAACGTAATGATCAAAGAAGCATCAGACATGGTCCTGCTGAATTTTCATCCAAAAAACTATGATCAGGAATCACTGAGTTCTTCTCACATTATTTCTTTTTATAAAAATCTAAAAAATATTTGCCAGTTTAAAAAATCTTTATAAGAATGTTTTTGTAATTGACATACATATTTATAGAGAGGGTAAAGTCAGCACTTTCCAAATTGAGGTCTCACGGGTCTGTGAGTCTCTCTTCCTTTTAAATTATTCAAGATTTTAAAATAAGTGGTCTAGGGCAGCCCTCTTGCAGCAGCGGGCGAGAAATATTTCAAGTGTTCAGAAGGTGCGCACATACACATCACAATCCAGAAGCTGTATTTTGGTGAGGCTGATGGCCGGCTTTGTGAGTGAAGACACTTCCTAATCACCTCTGTGTTACTCTCTTCATCTTTGACCCCCCTCCTCCCACACTCCCACCATTTTCCCACTGTGTTATTCTTTTGTGTTAAAAAAGGAGAGAATTAAAGAAATAAAAAGATCTTGGGGAAAGGTGACTAGATCAATGAATCAGGTAGCTCTTTTTATCTTCCCCCTTAAGCTCTATGCCAGCTAAAAAAATACTGCTGAGCATTGGCTTCAGAAGGAAGACACAGCTGTGAACATAGCTCTATAACTCATCATTTCTTAAATATTCTCAAAGACTGCTTTTCCCTGGGGCTCCCAGTGTACCACCCCAGCCAGCCCTAAGAACGCAACTTGAGAAACATGTCAGTCTTGTTAACAGGCAATCTCAGAGGGGCACTCAGATGGCGACTTAATTCACGTGTGAAATATATTTCAGGCATCACTGGGGCAGAGGGCATTGTGAGAGCTGTTAATTTCCAGGGCAAGGGCCAGGAGAGAGAGAAGAGCAATTATGATATTAACATGTCAGTTTCATATCATTTTAGTTACCTTTTGGCCCCATGGGTCCCACTTTTCCATGCGTTCCCTCTTCTCCTGGATCTCCTTTTTCACCGTCATCTCCTTTTGAAACAGAAAATGAGAGAGGATGAAGCATATCAAATAGTAACATGAGCACATTCTCCCAGGGTAAGGTGGACATGGTTACAATCCTTCCCTCGGCTCAGCACTTGATTCACAACCCAGCTGGGTGTATGGGCGTGTATGTTTACATGGACTTGACACTCAGGTGAAAGGAAGAAACTTCCAGTATATTTTACGTTTTACTTTTCTCCACATTCAACTGTATGTGTGGAGAAGTATCTTTGTTGCTGAATTGAGATGTTTGGCCTGACAGATCTTTATTCTTGCTGTACAATCTAGCAAATTCTGGATGGACAATAGACATAAAATTTATATATACACATACACACACATTCATAACTTATTACTCTCTGACTGCATGCTTGGGAACCCCAAAATTGTAGGCATGACCTAGGAAGCTAGGAATGGGGAAGCCGCAAAGCAGTTTTCCGTGAGCAGCAGCTGTCTTAATCATAGGCAAGTGTAGCTCCAGACCTTGAAGAATTAAGGATTGAATGAATAGTTTAACGAACAACACCCAGACTGAAAATCAGGAGTCTTGATTTTAATACCATGTTAGTCACTGATGGGTTGAACAAATCTTCAATAGGCCAGTGATTGACTTTATCGACTTTGGACTAGGACAGACTTGACTGAAGCCTCAGTTCCACCACTCCCTCTCTGGAGAAATCTGAGTGCTAAACTTCCCTCTCTGAGTCTAGCTTTTCTCTCCAGCAAATTGATCTAATAACACCTATTGGAGTGGGCTTCTAAGAAGTTCAAATGAGACAACAGACATAGAACACCTGAGATACAATCAGTGCTCAGCAATGATGGTTGCTTTTTTCTTTCCTTTATGCTTCCTTTCCTAAATGTGGGGATAGAATCTGCTCTCCACACCTCATTCAGTTGATTTAGGATCAACAAAGTGAGCATGTAAATGTGCTTTGAAAACAAAGTGCACAACCACATGATATTCTGACCAGATACCTGCATTATCACTACAGCAATCATGGGGCATGAAAGAACCCTGTCCATTAGCAGAGGAAAGAAGGAGAAACAAAACCTTCTAAAGACAAAAATGAAGTTCTTGGGATTAGACGATTTGAGTGAGAGAAAGTTGTGATGTTAATTGACTTAAGCACTACCAGAAATTTTCTCCCTTTTTATTTTTATTTTTTCTGAGTGCAGAATGTTGAAATTTTAAATGAAAGCAGGCATAATATATGGAAGAGTTGGATTTCCAGGTTGTGAGATTGAGTAAACATTGGAATACTTTACAAGGGAAGCTATAAATGCTTCTTAGGATGGCAAAAAAGAATGCACAGGTGATATCTGTGTTCAGACCAGAGAGGAGAATTGGGTGAAGTAGATGGATGACTTCCTTCCTTCCTGCCTGCCTTCCTGCCTTTCCCACCCTCCCTCCCTTCCTTCCTTTCTCTCTCTTCCTTCCTTCCTTATTTCCTTCCTTCCTTCCTTTCTCTCCCTTCCTTCCTTCCTTCCCTCCCTCCTTCCCTTCCTTCCCTTCCCTCTCTCCCTCCCTTCCTCCTTTCCTTCCTTCCTTTCCCTCCCTTCCTCCCTTCCTTCCCTTCCTTCCTTTCTTTTCTTCTCTCTTTCTCGCTTTCTGACAGTGTCTTTCTCTGTCACTCAGACTGGAGTGCAGTGATATGAACACAGCTTATTGCAGCCTCAACCTCCTGGACTCAAGTGGTCCTCATGTAGTTGGCATTTTTCTAGCTAAAGTTAACAGTGAATGTCTATTGAGCAATTATAATGTCTGCCAAGCACAAGCTAAGAACTTGATATGTAGTCATCATAGCAATTCTAGGAGATGGAAACTCTTATTGCTCCATTTTATGAATGAAAAAAAATGAGACTATGTGGTTGTTTGCCTATTGTCATAGAGCTTGTTAGTAGTCAAGTGAGGATTCAAAACATGTACGTTTCTATCTCTCTAGATTCCTCATGGTATACAGCTGTCCCTTTTGGCCTAGGTTCTGTGACTCTTAGCAGATGGTGAATTTTACAGAACTTGGCACTCTACCAAATTTTTCATGGAGAAAAGGGGAGCTGCAGAAAAAAAATTGATAGTTTCTGTTTCCATGTAAACAAGAAAGATAGTGGGAGAAAAGAAAAAAAACAGCTTATGACTTTATTCACAGGAAATGTATCATTGGGAATAGGGCAGCATAACTGCGACACCACTTTGCCATTCACTGAGGGACTTTGGGAAGCCTTTTAACTTTTCTGAGCTTTTTTTTTCATGTATTCATAGAATAGACAAAAATCACACTTTTTTTTTTTTCCAGAGGGTTTTTAGCAAGGGTAAAGCTAGAAAAGTATTTTCCTTCCGGAAGCCCTTTCCAACACTCCCAGACTGGCTAAATTCTCCTTCTAATTATCTTTGTTGCCTAAAAATATCACTTTATACCAAATGTATCAGTATATCTCCACTTATTTCTTACATCTCCCTGTGACTGAAAGTATGGTGGGATCATAAATGATTTATTCTAGCAGCTCCAGAATTTAGCACAGTGCCTGGCTCTGGCATTTAATAAATGTAGTTGAACCGAGTATACTTTGTGTGAACCATAAGACATTCTACAAATATAATAATAGTGTTTATCGAATACTCTGTGCCAAAAATGTTCTTAGCCCTTGACATGCAATCTATCATTTGATCCCCACAGCAAACTTTGAGATGGATACTATCCTTCGCTCCATTTTACAGAAGAGGAAATGGGGTCACAGAGAGGTTAAGTAACATCCAGGGTTGCATAGCTCATAAGTGGTAAACCCAGGATTTAAATCAGGGGCATTTGTCTTCCAAGCCCATGTTCTCAACAAGCTGGATGATTTAGAACAAATTCCTGCCTTAGCATTTCTGGGTCTTGGATTGCTTTTATGTACAATGGGACTAATGATGCATGTCCTGCTCGTGAAAAGGCAAGATCAAAAACAAGCATGTATGTGAAGGTCTTTGAGAATCAGAAAGCCACACAGATGTGAATTATTGGTGACATTATTCTTTCCCCTTCCTTCTTCCCCTTCTATGAGCTTTCCCATTCGTTTTCAAGCAAGTGTCTAACTGGAGGCAGCTGGGTGAGTGACTTAGTCATCTACTGCTCCCTGGTGGTTCTGATGGAGATGTGGAGGGTGAAATAGGATTATTTATTATTCTTTGATCCATGTGACTACATCCCAGGCTGGTGGTCAAGCAGGCTGCTGGCAGAAATGAAATAAACAAATTGTGCCCTTGCCTTCAGCGTGGGTCCTGGGTTTGTTTGATCTTGGGAATTTCCTTTAATGAGAACTGAAGGGAGATATAAAAGCAAGCTTGTGATAGGGTCCCCCACCTGCCTCACAGTTGTTTTTATCTTCTTGGTGATATTTCACTGGATGAGTAGGACAATTTAGGCTATTTTACTTCATTTAGAAATAGCCACTTGTATTTGAAAATTAATAGCTGTAAAAGCTATTATATTCACTTGTATTTGAAAATAGCGATAAAGCTATAAACTGAAATAAATTAATTTCAATTTTACAAAAATTGTTTGCTTTGCTTACCTACCCTCCCCAAGCCACCAGCAGAATTCAAACAGAGCACACATTTGACTACATTTTCTTATACAGGACCTTTCCCCTCAGTTAGTAAAAAGTCTTTCAAAACTGAATTCAAGTTGGAACTCAGGCTAGTATCCTTTATTCAAAGAAAATACTTACTAAAAAGTAGTGAATTTCTTTTGGAGATGCTAAAAATAATTAACTAAAATCCTTTTCCCATTATGAAAACAATCTTATAGATGAGGGAGAAGTTGTTAGTAACCTTTCTCCTGATCAGCCTTAGAATTGAATGGGATGCAATTGAATGGGAGGCCGTGGCTCACACCTGTAATTTCAGCACTTTGGGAGGCTGAGGTTGGGTGGGGGATTGCTTGAGGTCAGGTGTTCAAGACCAGCCTGACCAACATGGTGAAACCCCATCTCTACTAAAAATACAAAAATTAGCTGGGCATGATGGTGGGCACCTGTAATCCCAGCTATTCGGGAAGCTGAGGCAGGAGATCACTTGAACCTGGGAGGTGGAGGTTGTAGATAGTGCCACTGCACTCCACTCCAGCCTGGGCGACGGAATGAGACTCCATCTCAAAACAAACAAAAAAGAATTGAATGGGATAGGTGATATGTTGTGCTTTCTTAACAAGGCAAAAACATCTCCCTAAAATATATCCTTCTTACCCCTACTTACATCTTCTTTCCATCTATGCCAATTGCATCCTCATTCTTAGAAATTTCAGGAGTCATCAATTATTCCCCGTATCTCTCACATACATGACATGCACCAGTAGAGTCATAAAACAAACCACTCCCTAGTATTTTACTTCCCCAGTCACAACCTCATCAACTTCACTGAAATATTCAGGCCTCATTGGGACCTGCTATTGTTTGCCTTCTCCCCATTCACCCATTTTACCATTCCTTTGGTGTCTTCAACTACCGAACCTGCCTACTCCTGCCTATCCTGAATTCTTTCAAGTCAGTCACTTCTGTACAGCTTTTCCTAAGGCAAAGAGAATGCACTGCCTTGGTTAAGAGTACTCTGAAACAAGTAATTTCATTTCTTCAAGTCTCAGTTTTCTCACGTAAATGGAGAGAATAATCCCAGCCTCATAGGATTGCTGTGGATTGTTGGAGACAATGGATGACAGTATTCAACACCATGCCTGGCTCATTTGGTAAACTCATTAGTTTCTGCTTTAATGAGAATAGAAGTAGATAAGTGATTATTTCTTCCTATTGCACTTCCTCAATCTTTATTAATCATGGTAAAATGATTATATCTTTACTCTTTTACTTGGCTGTATGATTTTTGACCCTTTATTGTAAAACTTTTCACATAATTAAAGATAAATAAACACCCATTACTGAGATTTACCAATTAGTGTGTGGTCATTGCTTCATGTATTTGTTTTTGCTATTTTTTAAAAAAGTAAATTATAGATATGAATATAAGTACTTCAGTAAGTGTTTCTAAAGGGTAAGAACAAACTCCTATGTAAACTATATTATGATTATACAAATCTTGCTTTTTAATGGGCTGTAGGCATTTGAAATAGTGACCTTCATAGAGTTCTGTGATCTTGTTCAACTCAAGCTCACATTGCTGTGCTATATATAATCTCATACAAGGAAGAAATGAGTACTTAGAAGAGAAGTAGAAATTCGGAGGGTAAGCCTAAGTCCTGTGAAAACAAATCATGACAAATAATTCCATTTTCTCTTCTGAAAGGACTAATAGATCAAGAAACTGCCTTGGACGGACTGGTTCGAAGAAGAAAAATTTCCACTGATCATTTACAGAAGGGAGTCATTCCTGGAAAGGTGGGATGACATATTGATGAAGCCCAAGGGAGGGTCCTAACCTTGCATATTCAGGGGTCAAGTCTCAATCACATTTCTTACCAGCTCTCTGAACTTAGCTATGATATTTAAACTCTAAGTGCTCCCATTTTCTTATCTATAATTGGAAATAACTGGAACATCTACCTGCTCTAGAGTCTCCCTCACTCTGAGATCACTCTGAGGCCCATGCTACTTCAATTCACTTTAATAGCTTTGTGATGGAAATTTAGGGGAAGGTTTTGTTGTATTTCTTTTAATAAAAGCATAAAAAGCAAGCAAGCATGGATTCTAAAGGAAGACTGATTTACAGACATTATAGGTTTGCAGTCATCATTGTTGTGAGGCAGGTTACCTATGGAAAAAGGAGGTCCAGACCCTGGCAAGGTTTTGCTCAAGAACAAATAAACAACAGTGTACATGGAAAAAAAATGTTTACATGACAGTGGGGCAGGGATCTTCTAAGGGATTTTTCTGATATTCTATCTAATATGGTTTGGCTGTATCCCCACCCAAATCTCATCTTTAACTGTAGCTCACACAATTCCCATGTGTCAAAGGAGGGACCTGGGGAAATATAATTGAATCATGGGGGTAGGTCTTTTCAATGCTGTTCTTGTGATGTGAGTAAGTCTCAAGAGATCTGTTGGTTTTATAAAGAAGAGCTCCTCTGCACATGCTCTCTTTTTGCTATTTTTGCCTCCCGCCGTGTAAGATGTTCTTCCACCATGATTGTGAGGCCTTCCCAGCCATGTGGAACTGTGAGTCAGTTAAACCTCTTTCCTTCATAAATTACCCAGTTTTGAGTATGTCTTTATTAGCAAGCTGAGAACAGACTAATATGGTATCCTGACATTATCTTATGATGAATGTGCAGGAAATAAGATTTTTCACATAAAACAATTAGTGCTTTTCCTAACATATTTAAAGTGTTCAAAAATATTGTTTATTATGGGCTTAAAGTAGGGATACAGTTTAAAAAGAACCATCTGCATCTTAGTCCATAGAAAACTATGTGTCTTTAAGGAGAAAAGCTACCACAGGAAGAATCTTATAAGAAAGATAGCAACTCTTTACAAAGATGCAATTTGCCAAGGAACTCCACCTTCAAGAACCATGTGTGTATTAGCAGACAGGACACTCATTCAAATTCTCTCTGAAAGCTCAGAGCAATGGACAAAATAGGAATTTTATAGTCACACGTACTTAGGCTCACCTCCTGAATTTACTATATAATAGCTCTTTAATCTTATACTAAATAATTTGTACTTATATTTTAATGTAATAGATAATTCAATTTAATAAATAATTTAATTTTAATAATTTTATTAAGTAATTTGTCAAATTATTTGATAAATTATTTAAACTTACATTAAATCTTATACTAAATAATTAACCTTCCTGCTTTAGTTTCCCACCCTGGAAAGTGGGGATGATGACCCTTTTCTCATGAAGTTACCTAAAGATTAAGTAAGATTATGGATGGTAAAATTCATCAAAGAGCCGCTAGCATGGAATGTGCTCTCACTGATCCATAAATATTGCATGCATAGTGAGCATTTTTTGCTTTCATTTTATTGCTATCCACTCCCTGTGCTTCAGGTAACCGCTCCACAGTTTTCTGTAGGAGATCACACTTACTCATTCTCAATCCATATGGTTTAGACCATATCCATAGTAATTCATTCAGCAATTCACATGTGACCCAGTAAGAGCCCACAGTCTCATTTGAAGGATTTTATTTAGAACTTTCAAAAATGGAGACTTGCTCTTTCTGTAGGAGTCTCAGAAAGGGTAGACTGTCATTGAAGAATTCAAATCTATTTTGACATCATGAAGAGAGAATCCATTTTACAGTCCTTACAGGGGAAAGCAGAACAATGTGAAGACTCAGCCCAGAACACCTGACTCAAGCAGCTGGAGCTAACTCGGCTTGAATCCATTCCTGTTACGTGAGTCTATGTATTCCCTTTCTCTTCTCCGTGTGTTTGGTTGACCAGCGTAAGTTTGGTTTGTGTTGACTTCTTTCACTTGCAAACACAAGTGGCTTTACTAATACAAATACTTGATAATGATTAGGAGAATAGGGTTCCTTCCAGGAAGAGGTCAAAGCCTCAGGAGAAGATGAACAAAAAAGCAGATAATTACTGTAATTAATGCTGAGAGTCACTCCTATGAGAGCACAAACGAGAAACCACCTAACCCTACCTGCCCACACTTAAAACTCTCCAGTATTCTTTGTCAGAAAGAAGTAAATAGGATTCTTTAGACTGATCTCCACCAGAATAAATTTACATCATAAGGTAAGTGCAAATAAAATAAACTGAAATACAAATTCGTCCTTATATCAGGGCAGGCTGGTGCTAAAATGTCTTTGCCTATGTGATTTTTGTCTTCTGTTGAACTCTATGTACCTTGTCAGTTTGGCTCATGTGTTACCTCCTCTCCCAGGGAGTCTTAATACAGACTTTCCTGCCTCCATCTCCCTCATCAATGGTCAGAACTAAACTAACTCTCTGGAGGGTAATCGCCTCTCACTTTATAGCGTCCCATCGCATCGTGTCACAGGTGATGAGACCGGCCAGGGATGATAGACTGCTAACTTCATATTCCTAGCTCTTGGCCCAGAGTCTGAGAAGCAGTAAATAGGTGACTGCTCAATAATTGTTTTCAAAACAAAAGGAGTAACATTCTTAAAGACAAGGGAGATAAATGTGAGCTTAATGACAATACAGTCAAAAGAGTCTGTAATTGATTGAAATGTCTTTCTCAATAATGGCTGATTAATGAATTGACTCCAGTCTGCTGGGAGGCCTGTGCTGATGGCCTGTAATCTCATAAGGCAGCCCAGGAGGCAAATACACATACCACTGCCTCTATTACTTCTGTCCACCCTGTATTCTTGTTTCTTCTTCTAATATACCTTTGTCTCTCAATATTACAGTCATGCTCTAATTTCCAAGGCTCAGTACCCAAATCAGCTTCCTTACTCTCATCTTGATTCTTAATCATCTTATGTTCACTCTCTCTTTTCCCCCCCCATGCCTACTGCCATTATTTTATGTCTTCCAGTCTTTGTGCTGTAACCCTGTTCCTTACAAGTGATTCCTAAAGATTTTCATTGATGTATCTCAAGTGCCTAGAATAGTGTCTGTTCAATAAATAGTTCTTGAAATATTGGTTTCCTGGAATCTGAACTTCACTTTTCCCAACTATCTTGCAAATTAATCTTTATTAAATCATATTTTCATCATATTACTGCCCAATTCAAAATGTTTCAACAGTTCTTCTGTGTTTATAGGCCACTTCAAACTAATTAGTATGTGAACCGTCACAGGCTGGCATCAACGGAACTTTCCCACATTATTTTCTGACATTCTGATAAATGGCTCATTTAATTTATGTACCCAGGAGTTTCTCTGCTGTATAACCTTCTATTCCTGTCCAACCTGTTTATTAATTGTTCATCAAAATGTTTTAGTTCCTATCTCTATTGGAAAATAATAATTTTTTTCATTTACAATTAGTCTGTTTAGAGAAGAACCCAAAAGTCATAAAAGGAAAGATAGACATATATAACATATGAGAAATTCAAAGTTTTTATATGGTAAAATATTTAACATAAATATGCAAGGTTTATAAACATGATAAACAAGGGAAAAAATCAAACACTAAGATAAGAAATTATTAATATTCTTAATATGCAAAGAGCTTTTGAAAATTGCTTTGCAGAAAAGAAAATAAATGAAATAAAAAGATCTAAAAATTTAAGCAATAAATAATAGATGAAAATGTCCAGACCATTAGAGAATATATGTGTATATGTATGTGTATATATCTATATCATATTTCATCATCAGATTCACATCCAAAGACCCTGTGAATGCAGAGAACTAAATGTTATCATTTATTGTTCTTGGCTATGTAAATTGCTATAACATTTCTGGAAAATAATTCTCAATAATTATTAAAATAAAGAACATGCATACCCTAATTTGCCTTAGGCAGCCTATTTTATAAGAGTAACAGTAAGAACAAATGGATACACAAGAATGTTTGTAGTGGCAAAAACAAAAACTAAACAAACTGAAAATGCATCGTCATGGGACTGATTGAAAATAAAAGGATTACAGTAACTTTACAATAATTAAAGATATATTCAAAATACAATATTATACTGATACTAAAAATAATAAGTTAGCAAAAGCTCTTGGATCTGAATGAGCTCCATGTTACATATAGAAGGTCCTTTAGAGAGTATTATATCTGTATATGTATGACATCATTTAGAGAAGGAAGGAATAAATAGAATTTAGAGAAAAGTATTAGTACCAACCTATTAATGATGGCTAGAGGGTAGGAGAGGGTTCGGAGAGGGAAGGGTGATAGTAAAAAAAGATACCATTAGCTTTTTCTTTACATCTTCATTTTATACATTCTTATACATGTTAGATGTTACAATAAGCAAAAAACACTCTTGCAACATAAAATATAAATAATAAAATGATATAAATGGAACTATGGCTCTTTCTCTCTTTATAAATCCTACTCACAAGTCCTGTATCAAGTTAAATTCTAATTTCTCTAAATTTGCTGATGGAACTATATCCTTGGTAATTCACCATCTGGTTCCTTGTTACTACTTTCTAATTGTTGCCTTGGAGTATTATTTAAATAATGCAATATTATTTAACTGTTTGTATTAATGTCAAATATTTAATTAAAGTGTAAGTTCCTTGTGATAAGAGCAGATATCCTACACTTTGCTCTTGAGTGTTGTCCAGAACTCAATTTACATACTTGTTTGTTCCTTGGCCAATTTTTATTGCATTTCTACCAGCTACCAAGCTGTGTTCCATCCTAGGGATATAGGACTACCTTGAACAAGGTATGATCTATGCCCAACAGTTTGGTGGCATGGGATGAGACACTAGATACAGTCTTACAAACGAGTAGGTTACTAAAGGGAAATTGCAGTGTATTTTCTTGCCATCCAACAAAGCAAGCCTTTGGAAAGATCAGTGACACAGGAGTCAGGAGACTTGGCTTTTAACTCATCTGTATTGCTTTCTCCCAAAATGACAAGATAAAATTTCAAATAAGAAAACAAAATGAATATTTTTCTATATTAACACGCTAAACAGATGCAAGGAAACACAATATGTAAGGAAATTCATTTATCTAATAACAACATCAGTGTCAATATGGATAATCACTAATATTTATGGGGTGCTTACTAGGATCCAAGCCAGGTCATTGATGAGCATGAATATTATCTCAACCCACCCGTTAATTGTGCCCCATCAATTCCAGGGGCCCGTGGACTTCATTTCCCCTTCAGCTAGTTCCTGTGCAACCTAGCAAAGAAGACAACTGAGGATTTCAGGAATCCTACAGTCTCTCCTATTTGAATTACAAAGCACTTTCTTTTTGTTTTCAGACTTATTTGGCTTAAAAAGAATTATTACTTGGAGCCTGCAATTATTTTGCAGTCATTGCATGTCTCAGTAAGTAGGTTGTGAGGGTGAGAACTAACACTGTGCTTAATGAAAAATGCAACATTAAGGTTTGTTAAGCAGGCTTCCTTCTGCCTTCACGTATCATTCATTATTAAAATGCATTATCAGCCAGGCCCATAGAAACAAAAACAGAAATCCCATCAATCCAGGACTAAGTGGTATGCTTCTGCATTGCAATGCAGTTGTTAAGAGCATAGGATCTGGGATCAAAGTGCTTAGTTCAAGTCCAGGCTCTATCACTGACAGGGTATGGGACTTTAGCAACCCATTTAAATTCTTTAAGCCTCTGTTTACTCATCAGTAAGTCAGAATAATGAAGTGCCTCCCTCACAGGGTTGTTGTGAGGAGTAAATGTGGTCATGAACATGAAGAGCTTAGAAGGGCTCTTAGAAGGTAGTGAGGGCTCCAGAATATTACATTATTACATTATGCCAGGAGCATTCAAGGGGCCATGTGGAATTTCTAGTCACTAGATATTAAAGAGGTACAAAGAAGAAGACAAGGGAAAGGAAGCCTCTTTGAGACCTTACCCTGTCATGCAGATTTGTAACATCATGGTTTGTGTGTGTGTGTGTGTTTTCCCAGAGCAGATTTATGCCTTTGGCATCTAAACATTCACAACACTCTGTATATGTAACGTACAATATTCTTTGTAAAATTCATTTCAGTACAAAGTGAGTTAGAAACAAATTTAAGGAAAAAGAATGGTATTGTTATTAGATGTAAGTTATTAGGTTGGTGCTAAATTAATTGCAGTTTTTGCCATTACTTTTCATAACTGTATTATTATGTATACCAACATCTCAATCTATGAATATCTCAAGTATCTATAAAAATGGCAGTACCCTCTTTAATAATCATCAATCACTACATGAGACAAAATCTAAAACCTGTAAGTTAAGATGATAGGTTATGTGATTAACTTTTCTAGAAAAATAATGCCTAAGAAATATTTATGATATCTATTTCCAACTGCCTGCTGGAATTTTCAATTGATGTTCACATGAAACTCAAACACAATTAGGAACTCATAATCTCCCAACTTTACTTCTGAAATACCGCTCTAATGCACTCCATTCTCTCTATTCCAAGAGCTCTAATTCAACTCTTGACTTTGTGTCCCAGTAAGACTTGGTCTATCTTCAACTCTGCTAGGAGATTTATCTGCCTAAAAAGCAAATCTAATGTTGTTCTACTCAAAGACTTCCATTGGCTCCTCCGGTTTAAACTATCATTTGGTTGACTGGATCAGATACAAACAAACTCACAACTTCTGCAAAACAACTATGAAAATTATATGGAGAAGAAAAAGAAAACCCAATATACATTGAAAATTAGGTTAGCAGAGGACATAGTTTGGATATTTGTCCCCTCTAAATCTCATGTTGAAATGTAATCCCCATTGTTGGATGTGGGGACTGGTAGGATGTGTTTGGGTCATGTAGGAGGATCTCTTATGAATGGCTTGGTGCTCTCCTTGTGGTAATGAGTGAGTTTGTGCTCTCAGTTCACACAGGATCTGGTTGTTTGAAAGAGTGTGACACTATCCTCCTTTCTTTTGCTCTTCTGCCATGATTGTACATTTCCTGAGGCCCTCACCAGAAGCAGATGGTGGCACCACACTTTTTGTAGAGTCTGCGGAAGCATGAACAAAATAAACCTCTTTTCTTTATAAGCTATCCAGTTTAAGGTGTTCTTCTATATTACAGCAACACAAAATGGATTAATGCAGCAGACAAATGTAATGAGTTTTTATTTATGTTGAAGCCATTGGAGCTAAAACAAACAAAAAAAGTAATTCTGTATTGTACCTTATTAAAATATCAATCCTATCCACTTAAAAAGGCACAGGATAACACTTAGTTCCTCCTACATTGGACATCCTTTGCTCTGAGGGTCTCTACTGACTGGAAAATTGAGTCAATAACTTGGTTGCACTGGTGGTGTTTTTGATACTATAGAATACCATGCTCTAACATCTCGCTCCCCAATCACTTTTCTATATTCCTAAAATTAAGACAAGAAAGGATATAGAAGAGGCAGCGATATGATGTATTTTAGGAGATTATCTTCTTCTTAATAAGGCCCCATGGGCAGACGCTGGGACACCTTGGCAGTTGAGAATGCTGGACATTTTAGTTTTGCATACACTCATCTGTTCAGAGTTAAAATATTAGAGAATCAGAAAGAGGGAGCAGAAAAAAAACCTTACATTGGTTACGTTAGGCCACAATAGAATAATACCAACATGGTATTGTCTCCCAAATCATGGGGAGACAAAAAAAAAAATCATTCTCTACCCAGGTTAATCAAAATATTGAGCTCATTTTAATTTGAAAAATAAAATGTCATCTTAAATGTGCTCCAATTGAGGAAAGAAGGTCATATCCCCTGGCTTTGTACATTTGATGCGAGCTTTATTTCTGAGTATTTGGTCTGTATTTGTGGTCTAGCACTGGCTTTGCCCCAAAATCATTGGTGACATTGTCCATCTCTGCTCTTCAAGTGAAACATGGTGTGAGGGTGACACTGATAGATCGGTTCCAGAGACTCTCCTTTGTGGTGTGTCAAAGTCCCCCTGACCCACGCACATTTTTTGGGGGGGCTTTCATTTTTGTCTGAAATATATCGTCACACTTGCTGCCACACTGCATCCCTCAACTTCCCATTGGACATATGGACCTCCTTCTTTCGGTTGTCCTGTCATTTGGTCACCCAGCATGTGGTCTGATGTGAGAAAGATGAGTTTTTCACAGCTTTTGGCAAAATCTTTTTCTAAATCTCAGTTCATCTCAGGCCAGGCAGAAAAACACTACCAAAACTATTTTGCCCAGGTGCGGTGGCTCAGGCCTATAATCCCAGCATTTTGGGAGGCTGAAGCAAGCAGATCACGACGTCAAGAGAACAAGATCATCCTGGCCAACATGGAGAAACCCCATCTCTACTAAAATTACAAAAATTAGCCGGGCATGGTGGTGGGCGCCTGTAGTTCTAGCTACTTGGGAGGCTGAGGCAGGAGATTTGCTTGTACCCAGGAGGCAGAGGTTGCGGTGAGCAGAGATCTCGCTAATACACTCCAGCCTGGCAACAGAGTGAGACTCCATCTCAAAACAAAACAAAAACTATTTTGACTATACTCAATGTTATGTCTTGCACATACATATCCCTGGGTAGCGTCAAATAAATGACCTTCAAAATCTAAAAGCTCTTGAATGCAGGTAACAATGAGATATCTGTTTAAAGAATTTTGTGTCCTCAGCAAAAGACTAGATTTATCTAGGGTTCCTCTCTTCATAGTTAGGGAGGTAGAATGTGCACAGGGTTTCTCCTCAGAAAACCTTCTCACAGCTGTGTAGGCAAATCACATGTAAGAGCAGTATGCTTTAGGTTGCTTCTCCTTAAAATAAGGGTGATGATCCTTATAGGTGTCAGTTGAGCTAAAACAGAATAATGGATGAACCTTTGTAAATTCTAAAGAAAGACTTCTATTCATATAGTTTGTTTAACAGATACAAGTATCTCCATGTGACCACAAAAGACCTAAACTGATTCTTCCAGAGCTATTGAATCAAGATCATAGTAATAAATTTGAAAAAAACCCACACATTATTTAGATGCTACTTTACTTGAATCTGTCAGACTTTTACTCTCTATATGCACAATTATTTTCTAAAAGAGCAGAGAAAGCTATAACATATAATTTAAAGAATTGTATAAAATTACTGCAAATCCAAGAGGCAATTAAAAAAAGACAAATTGGTTATGGGTTAAAATATCATGAAGAAATGTGAAGAGTCTAATCAAAAACTATGCTAACAGTTACCAAGTTTCTATAAGTAGAATTCTATAAATATAAACAAGAGGAGTAAGAGAGAAAGAGAGAATTTGTACCTGGCCTATATACCATCAATGACCCAAGGCTAATAGAATAGCCTGCCTATATGACATAGACAGCAGCTAAAGGAAATATTTTCTAAAGGATGAAGAAAGAACAATAAACATGAAACAATCTCATTCTCCCTTGGGTTTTGCTCTCCCATGGTTTGCTCTTATTTACAGAGTCCCTGAGGCTACTTCAAGTGCTGTGCCAAGAGCTTTATGTGGCTTAACTCATTTTTCCTCACCACAACCCTAAGAAGAAGTCACACTATTATCATCCTCATGTAACCAATGAGAAATCTGAGGCTCGGTTTTCACTCATGTAATCCCCATGATAACCCTAGGGGCATTTTGCACTGTTATTTCCATTGTACTGATAGGGAACACCAGTCTCAGTTGGAGAACTACAGAAAGGAAGCAATATCAGTGAAGAGAAGAGGTGGTCTCAAGTTTGTGAGCTCTTGACAAATAAAAGTTGACTTTGGAGTAAGACAAAAACAGGCAGAAAATTGAGATAAGTGGCAGAAAGGAGTAGCCTTATCCTGGTATAGTTCTATTTGGGGAGCTGACTTTACAATCTATGAGCCTTTCTTTAGGGATAGGGGAGAGAGACGGCCTATGGTAACAAACAGTAGTGGAGACTAATAAAAGAAATGACAGGTAAGCGATATACTAAACATGTTTCATTTTCAAAATAAGCATTTGAGATGCGTAATATGATCTCCATTGTATTTTTAAATTTTTAAATTTTTAATTTTTGTGGGTACATGGCAAGTGTATATATTTGTAGGAGATATTCTGGTACAGACATACAATGTGTAACAATGGCATCATGGAAAATTGGGTATACTAAAGCTTTTATCCTTTGTGCTACAATGTAATTATACTCTTTTAGTTATTTACATATGTACAGTTCCCCTGTTGTGCTGTCAAATACTAGGTCTTATTCATTCTATTATTTTTGTACCCATTAATTGTCCCATGTCCCCCCACTCTCCTTCCCAGCCTCTGTTTATCATCTTTCTATTCTCTAGATCCACAAGTTCAATGTTTTGGCCATTTTATAGATGAAGACATTGAAGCTTAAGGTCATATAGCTAGGTAAATGGCAAAGCTCAGATTAAAACTATACATACATAAAAGTCCATGATAAATAAATATAAAAACCCATGAGCTTCACGTTCATGCAAGTGCCTATTACTATGTTGTCTACTAGTGATTAATACATATTCAAATTATGATGTAAGAGAGTTGGAGAGAGACATGGCTTATTAAATTCATATTAAAATGAAACAAATTATTTTTTATCATTACCATTTAGTACTACTTCCTGACTCATCTTTACCCACATTTTTATTGACTTGAATTTTATTCTTCCCTTCCTGACCTAAACTTGAAATGTCTTCTTGATATCTACCTAAAGGAAAAAGGAGATTAAAAATTGTTCTAAATATTGATACACTGAAATATAAAAGTTAAAAAAAGTCATTAAAAATACTGGTCTGGTGCTCGCTTCGGCAGCACATATACTAAAATTGGAACGATACAGAGAAGATTAGCATGGCCCCTGCGCAAGGATGACACGCAAATTCGTGAAGCGTTCCATATTTAAAAAAAAAAAAAAAAAAAGAATAAAAAAAAAATACTGGTCTGTTCTTATCCACAAAATACACATTAAAACACATAATGAAAGAATCTAGTGAATTGATACAATTAATAAAAAGTTTTGGGAAAATGCCTAGCTGCTTACCCTTTCTGATAGTCACCAGAAAAGAATCATCAACTTAACTTGTATCAAGGTGACTGAGCTAGAATAGTTCTGTGTCATGTTTATACATCAATCTCATGGAACTCCTTTTCTAATGTTAATTTGTAAAACCAACTAACCATTTTATGCTTAATGAGAATGATATAAGTTGAGAAAAATGATGTAACATGGTAGAATGCCACAATGGCTGCTCCAAAAATCTGGAATCTGAGTTTTAGTTCTAGCCCTGCTACCAATCAGCAGCTCTGTGACCTGGAACAAGTTATTTTACCTCTCTGGGTCTCAGTTTTCACAAAAGTAAAAAGAACTGGAGTTAAACCAAATTATCTCTGACAGTGACCTTACAAGGTAGTAAGACTGCCGGTTTGAGTATGAAAAAGATCTGAACTTTCCTGGATATATCTGCCTATCCATTTGGGGAAGTCACAAAATGTCCTATTTGTGTCAGGGGCTGAGAGGTATCTTGGGAAGTAAAGATGTGTCAATTGCTGGGATCCAGAGCCATGTCCAGTAAAATAGTGGATGGCCAAATAGAAGTGTATTTTTCAGTTTCTGAAAAAGAAATTATCCTAGAGGATGGGGTGAGTGCTGTAAGGCTTTACTCATGACATAACCTCTCTCATCAAAGAGGAGCGGCAACCGTGCAGAACTTGTATTGTCTGACACTCAGGTGTGTGCCCTGGAGTTCCATGGGGACCAATGGGGCTTTAAGTAAGACTAAAGTAGCCATTTTCTCTGGCCCCATAAAATACTGAGGTGCCATCAACACTGTGTAGGGGCCTCTCTGGCTTGTTAGTGGGTTTATCAGGTTGATTGGAACAGAGGGCCCAACTAGACCAGAATTAAGAGTTAATTCACCTCTTCTGGCTCTGTGGCATTGAGCTAGTGACTTAATAATTCTTTGTTTATTGCATTTTAGGTTTTGGGGTACATGTGGAGAACATGCAAGTTTGTTGCATAGGTACACACATGACAGTGTGATTTGCTGCCTTCCTCCCCATCACCTAAATCTGGCATTTCTCCCCATGTTATCCCTCCCCAACTCCCCACCCCACGCAGTCCCACCCCGAGTTACCCCCCCACACTCCCCAGTGTGATGGCCCCCCCCCAGTGTCCATGTGTTCTCATTGTTGAACACCCGCCTATGAGTAAGAACATGCAGTGTTTGATTTTCGGTTCTTGCGTCAGTTTGCAGAGAAGGATGGTGTCCAGGGTCATCCATGTCCCTAAGAAGGACATGAACTCATCATTTTTGATGGCCGCATAGTATTCCATGGTGTATATGTGCCATGTTTTCCCTGTCCAGTCTATCATCGATGGGCATTTGGGTTGGTTTCAAGTCTTTGCTATTGTAAACAGTGCTGAAATGAACAGTCGTGTGCATGTGTCCTTATAGTAGAATGATTTACAATCCTTTGGCTATATACCCAGTAATGGGATTGCTGGGTCAAATAGAATGTCTATTTCCAGGTCCTTGAGGAATCGCCACACTGTCTTCCACAATGGTTGAACTAATTTACACTCCCACCAACAGTGCAAAAGTGTTCCTAAATCTTCACATCCTCTCCAGCATCTGTTCTCACCAGATTTTTTAATGATTGGCATTCTTACTGGTGTGAGATGGTATCTGAATGTAGTTTTAATTTGCATTTTTCTAATGACCAGTGATGATGAGCATTTTTTCATATGTTTATTGGCCTCAATTTCTTCACCTGTCCAATGGGAATGATACAGTCTTTTTTCTCAAAAGTCTATTGAGATAACAAAGTCTTTTTTCTCAAAGTCCACTGAGATAATAAAGTCCTTTTGATCCAAGTCCACTGAAATAATTAAATCTAAACATGGTTGTAAAGCACAGTGCTGGGTGAATTGTAGTTACTCAATGTGTGCTAGCAATCTTGCTCCAGTCACCCTGTTGCATGCGACATGCTGAAAGGGAAAGAGCTTTGCTCTGCCTTGTGGTTGCATCACAGGCCACACATGTGGAGGGGTCATGATGGTTACTCATGGAAATTAGTGTCTTCAGATGCATCAGAAATGCTTCCTTAGTGAAGGAGGCAGCAGTGTGTTAGTGGCTAGGCAGACAGGGGCACCTGGGAATCAGAGGCACTGGAATAATTAGGGGAAAAGCAGTGGCCCCTGCCAAGGAAGTTCTTAGGTTGTTGGAGAAGTGGCACAATGGCCATGGACCCCAGGAGCAGTCCTTTTTTGGCAGCATGTGCAACACTTTTTAAGAACTTCAGGACATACTTAGAGGATATTTTGAGAGAGTTGTGTTAATAACTCAAGACCTCAAATTAAAATTTGCGGGTCTTTGATGGAAAATCTGGGTAAATTCATTTAATCAATAATACGTATTGAGCACCCATTATATGTCAGGAGCTCTTCTAGGTTTAGAAAACCATGCTCTGCAAGAAGGACTGGTATCCTCATCCATTTGGGAAGTTTGCACTCTAGGACTGACTGTATATACATCAATACACAAGAGATTTTCAGTTAGTAGTAAGCCTGTGAAAATAAAACACTTTGGGAACGGGGGTGGTAGGCAGGGCCTTGCTGCACATTTGAGCTAAGATCTCCATGAGGAGAAGAAGCTATCTTTGGGAAGATCTGGGTAAGAGTGGGCCAGGCAGAGGAGGCATCAAGAGCCAAGGTCCGGAGTCAGGAAGGAGAGCCAAGACCAGCATGCCCGCTGAAAAGCAGAAGTGAGAGACAAGTTTGAAATGATGTGGGAGAAACTGAGAGAAGCCAGTTGGAAAAAAAGACACACAAAAAATGTCATTGAAAAAGCCCTACTAAAAAGCTAGCAAACATCAAAATAAGCAATAGGGTGAAATAACATTATTTCCAAACAAATTAATGAAGTAATGGAGTTGATTATCGAGGAGGAGATACACCATCACTTTCAGCATATTTTAGTACCTAAGACAATGCCGGGTTGTAAGGTTGCATGATGCCATGTTCTTAGACCTTAGACCTTGTACATTGTTTTAATCACCAAAATGTGACTGGTGGACTGTATTTTCAATCCTGATATATAATTAGTATAAACTAGCGGATGTCATGAAATGACACTGAACTTGGAGCCAGAAGGTCCAGTGTCAAGTTCAAGTTGCAAGATTCCACCTGGTGAAAGACCCTGGGCACTCCCCTTGGCCCCACTGAAATTGTTTCCTAAGGTCTAAGCTTAAACAAATTGCTACCACAGAGGGAAATTACGGGAATTAAGACAATGATTTTAAAGGTCCTTGAAAATTGTAAAGCATCATCCACATTTATTGGTTAAAAATCATTTTTTAACATTTTTTTGTTTAAAACTTGTCTCTCTCTTGCTTCCTTTGCATCTATTTCTTATTTTTCTTTTAAATTTTGTACATATTGTATCACTGTTGTTTTCAAGGAAAACCACTAGAGGTCAGAATTTCACATAAATTGTTTAAAGAAACAACCAAAATGTGGGAGGAGGGAAGGCGGTGGGAGGGAGGGAGAAAGCGGGGAGGGGAGCGTAGAGGAGGGGAGAGAGAGAGAACATTTCATTTTCCTACTAGGTAACAAACAATACGTTTAAGGCATAAAAAGAAAAATAATGATGGCTTGCAACAAAGAAGTTTTGATCTTATTCTCAAAATTGTTACTTAACAGACAGGTAGGGAGGGAAGGAAAAGATAAAATACAATTTGTTAGAAGTTTTATTGATGATGTCTACACAGCTTAAAGTGCACATCGATTAACCTATAATTCTTAAAACAGGTCTGAGATGAAGGTTCACTTTGCAAATGAAGACACTGAAGTGTAACAGATGTAACAGCATGCTGAAGACAACAAGATTGACTCCAGTGTCTTTCTTTCCACTAAACCATGTCTGGGAAATAAGACTTTAAAGATAATATCTGTATATTGGTCAATATATTCTATGACTGGTTAGCATTCCTGAGTTTTCACAAGTGGCATTCTGCAATTCTAAATAATGTATTTAGTTTTCACTCTCCCAAATGAATTTAGGAAAAATTCTTTTCACGTTCTGTTTCCCAGAGTATCTAGAAATTTCTGAGCACTGTGCTGCAGTGCTAGTAAATACAGCAATGAGATGATTAGCCAAGGAGAAAAGTATTAAGTCTAGCTTGATCTTAGGGAAAAATATTGGAAAATGTAATAATGGAGTCCTTTAAAACATTTACTTAGCCATCATACTATTTTTTTTTTTAATTTTATAAAGCTAAATATACATATCTGCCTTGTTTGGGAGTAGGGAAGGGTTGTCACAGTATTCATGAAGTAACAAGGTGGAGAAGATGACAGCATATATATATGACAGCATATATATATATATAGAATTATGTATAATTTTCTTCAGGAAAAAAATATATAATTTTTTTTTTTCGATTGGGTCTCTGTTGCCCAGGCTGAAATGAAGTGGCATGATCATGGCCCATGTACGCCCAACTGTCTGTACTCAAGCAATTCTCCTGCCTCAGCGTCCCAAGTAGCTGGAACTGCAGGTGTGCACCACCACACCTAGCTATTTTTTAAAAATTATTTTAATTTTTTTGTAGAGATGGGGTCTCCTTATTTCACCCAGGCTGGTCTTAAACAACTGGGATCAAGTGATCCACCTGCCTTGGACTCCCAAAGTGCTGAGATTACAAGCATGAGCCAACACACCTGACCAACTGTTCATATCTTAAGAGAAGATATCATGTCTTGGTTTCTGGTGTAGCCATATCATCTAGCATAGTGCCTAGAGCAGAGGAAAGGCAGTGATGAATATGCTTATGTTGCTTTAGGTGCATGTAGGTGTGTCACGAATTTGCAAAGAAAAAGGATAAATTAACTGGTGCTGACCTCAGGAGTTTGTAATCTAATACAAAGCTTGATATGTAGATGCAAGAGCTTGGACAGGTTACTTATCTTAGCTTCCAACCCCTAGCATCTAACATGATGTCTGGAACTTAGTAGGTACTCAGTACATTCCAGATTCATGGATTTCTTTTATTATTATTAAGAACAAAATTTAGAGTTCATTTGACGCAGTTTCCAGGCTCTGGGTGAAGAAGAGGAAATCATATCCAAGAACTTAGTTCCAGAACCTGGGGTTCTAGAGCTCTGCTTCCCAAGTCCCTCTCCACAGGAGCACTCCCTCCATTTTGTCACACTCTGGCTTGTAATGATCTCATAACGTCTGTACATGCTCAGGAGGAAAGTTAATGAGATTTCCATTGTTTGAAATGTTAACAGGGTTTCTAATGGGAAAGTGGGAAGGGAGACGTTTTCTATTAGGTAAAAAAAAAAAATAGTGCTATTCTCAAATGGATTCTCCCATTTGCAGGGACAAGAAAAACTTTAATTTTCAACACTTCCCATGATACCCCAGGAATAATCTAAAGTTTTCTACACTCTAAGGAAAGTTCAGTAATAGTTTTAAATAAATACTTTATTTCTAATCAAAACTTGTTTTCTGAACATTTGCCCTCACATTATTCATTTATTCACCCAAGAAATTATTTGGAAGCTCCAAGGTCTCACTGTTCCTCACAGCATGTATTTTATCGTATCAAAGGTTAAAACTTGGATTGCAATCTTAGAGGAAAATTAATCCAGTGATTAAGAAAAATGCACTTTAAGCAATACACATTTAAATAAGTGACAAGCATGGGGCAACGTATTTCTGAATTTTTTTTTTGAAAAACCTTTTTTTCTACTTAAAATTTTAAGCAGCTGCAATTCTTCCACCCTATAGCCTAGAGAAACAGCATGAATTACTAATAAGGGAGCACCAATCTACAGTGCAGTGACCAGTTTCAGAACGAAAGGGTAAAAGCTAAAACCAGAAAAAATAGATTTTGTATCTACTAGTTGCTTAAAGCATATTTGGACCTTGGCTCTACTTGAGAACATTTTGCAATATTCTACCATTCTTCTGCAGAAGGCATTTGGCCCCAAAGACTATACTTCCAAATAAAGGAATGTTCATTTATATACTACCTTCAATACTCAACAAAATGTTTCCATCCTCTACATTGGAACTCAGGATCCTATTAACTTATGAAATTTATATTTAAGATTTAAGTTTTCTTTTACTGACCTTTTGCCTAAACAGTTTTACCAGCAACAGTATTAGGAAGATAATAAAAACAGCCAAAGAATAGAGATGCTTTTAAGGGAGGAAAGGACTTCTGAAGTCTGACGCCTGGATTGTGCATCTGCCCCTGGGACAGAATGTAACAGGGAATTTTCCCCTGCCCTGGGTAAGTTCCCTCAGATCCCTGTCCTGGGTTTCCCCTCCCAACATCCTCTTACCTAACATCAAGGGAGAGTTTTAAAGAAGTAACAGACCAGATATGGAAAATCCCAATTTTCCAAAATAGAAGGAAAGTGGGAGGAAACTAGGGAGGAAAGAAGAGAAAGTCATTGAAATCTAGGAAGGGGTTCAGAGATGAGGGAAGAGATCGTATTTGTTATACATGAAAATTGTGGTTTTCTTTCCTCACCTTTGGGTCCTGGTGAAATTGTGTGTGTTGCACAGACTTCAGCGGTAGGACGGCTATTGATATCCAGACCCAGACTCTGAATTTGCAAAAGAAATAGTACCATGAGGATAAATTGTTTTCTTCCAAGCAAAGATGCAAAGCCATTCATTGCTGTGGTTCCTCAGAAAAGGGTCTCCCAGAAATGCCAAATAAACAGCTTTATTTTAAATAAAACCTCCTGCTTCTGGGAAGAAAGGGAAGTATTTGGAACACACATTCCAGAAAGGCCTACAAAGACAGGAAGGAAGCATACCCTAGATTGTTTATTTTCTCAGTGTTCCAAATGGACCATACATTGTCCAGACTGTTTATTTTCAAGTGACAATAGTTTATTAAAAATTATCTCTGAACTCCAGTGTGAAGGTCAGCAGAAACATCCCCAAGAGCAAAGAAGAGACAGATGCCTTCTGCTGAGTACTTGAGCTGACAATTTAATAGACTATATTGCATTTAAACACTGAGTTTCAGAAAGGTTGTGAACTAGAGAGGTCTTCAGTTAGCAACACGTTATGCAAACACTATGCATGGCTTTGAGCTTTTCATAAGATGATATTTATTGCCTGCTTGTGCCTGTTGGACACTAATGCTTCCAATGCCCTCCATGACCTTATTTCTCTCTCTTGCTACCAAGATTAGTCTTTAGTGATTAAATTCAAAAGGAAAGAACAACCAGCTTTTCTGTGAAGCAACTTGGTGGTAAGTATTAGGAATATTTAAATGTTTATAACCTTTGGCCCAGTTTACAGCTTTTAGCCTTTCTGGTATACTATCTCAAGGAGATATTCTGAAATGTGGGCAAAGCTTCATTTGAAGAGATGTGGCAGAAAGGGGAAAGGCCACCAATTGCCTAACAACCTGTTAACAGTGGCCAAATTATGGTAAATAGAAATGTATGAGAGGGCATGACATGGCAATTTTATTAAAATGATGTTTTCAGCAAGTTTTTGATAAAACAAGGGGGGGGAAGCTTATGGTATTGTGTTTGATAAAAAGCTCAATAGGTTTAGATGTAGAGTATGTAGATCAAATATAGACAAGATACAGAGATCAGATCTCTATCTATTCCACCAACATATAACCTGTACGAATAGTCTAGGCAGAGTAAGATATTGGAAGATTGGAACCAGAATCACGTACATTGGAGAGGCCCCTGACCTTCTCCATTCTTGAACGGGCATGTCAGCCAAGAGTTAGGTGAAAGGGATTTTGGACCTGCTTTCCCAGAAATTGGAAAAGAAGGACCTTACAGATCCTGATACAGACTGACTGCTGAAAAGTTATCCCTAAGAGATGTTGTTACAAGTAACCATCAATCCAAGAAATACAGATGCACTAGTTTCCTCAGGCCGCTATAACAAAGCACTACAAACTGAGTGGCTTAAACCAATGGCCAGTTGGCTAAAATCAATGCGAACCTTTTTGGCACTAGGGACCAGTTTGGTGGAAGACAATTTTTCTATGAGGAAGATGTGGAAATATTTTCAGGATGATTCAGACACATTGCTTTATTTGTTTTTTAGATGGAGTCTCGCTGTCGCCCAGGCTGGGGTACAGTTGTGTGATTTTGGCTCACTGCAACCTCCACCTCCTGGGTTCAAGTGATTCTCGTGCCTCAGCCTACTGAGTAGCTGAGATTACAGGTGTGGACCCCTACACCTGGCTAATTTTTTGTGTTTTTAGTAGAGTCGGGGTTTCACCATGTTGGCCAGGCTGGTCTGCAACTCCTGACCTCAAGTGATCCTCCCACCTCGGCTTCCCTAAATGCTGTGATTACAGGTGTGAGCCACCTTACCTGGCTTCAAGCACATTACATTTATTGTACACCTTATCTCTATTACCTGCATTGTAATATATAATGAAATAGTTATACAACTCACTATAATGTAGAATCAGTGGGAGCCCTGAGCTTGTTTTACTGCAACTAGACAGTCCCATCTGGGGGTGATGGGAGACAGTGATAGATCATCAGGCATTAGATTATCCTAAAGATCAGGCAACCTAAATCCCTGCATCTGCAATTCACAATAGGGTTTGGACTCCTGTGAGAATCTAATGCTGCTGCTGATTCACAGGAGGTGGAACTCAAGCACTAATTTGACTGATGGGGAGCAGCTGTAAATAGAGATGAAACTTTACAGGCTCACCCACCACTCACCTCCTGCTGTGCAGCCTGGTTCCTAACAGGCCACAAACCGATACCAGTCTGTGGCATGGGGGTTGGGGACCCCAGGCTTAAACAACAGAAATTTGCTCTGAGGTATTGAGGATCAGAATACCAACACAGAATTTGAAATTCTGGGAGAGGCAATTGAGTCCATCACAACAAAGCATATATTGAAACTGACCGATATTTTCATAAGCAGTACAGGGAAGGAAACTGGCACTGATTGAATAGTCATTATGTACAGGCTGAGAGCTAGTCTCAACTTGAGTTCATCTCATTTAGTCTCAAAATAGTCCTGTGGATTAGACAGCAGTCCTTTTGTTTTGCACACAAAGTAGCTGAGGCTCAAAAAAGTTAAGCAGTTTGAGTAAGGTCATCCATTGAAAAAGTGAGCAAAAAAAAAAAAAAAAAATCAAATACAAATTATTTCCCCAAATCCTGCTTTTAAAATACTATTTGGTTTCCATAAATATGAGTATTCTCAAGCATTGAGGATGCATTAATTTTCACAAACACTTAAAAGGTCCAAAGTGGATGTATTTGTCAGGTTAACAGTGATAGAAAAATAGTGAAAATAGAATGATGGTAGGAATCTCAAATTTTACATCTGTCCTCAAGATATGTGACATAGAGCAAATCATGTAATGTCAATTGCCACAAGGCATGTAAAGTGAGTTTGGACTTGACATTTAATGTTCTTTCTAAATGCTATGATTCTAAGAAAATTGGTACTCTTTAAATTGTTTAGACTACTCTATTTCACTTATTTGTTTCTTTTCAAACATTTCCTGGCACACAATGAGGATAGAATCATTGCATTTATATATAGAAATTAATTGGTAATCATTTCAAAGAAGTAGTAGTCCTTAAAATTTTTCTTGGCATATCCTGTCTCCTTCCTTTTTTATTCAATAAGGCATATAAATATATTTCTATATAATATCTAAAATATTACATCAAAATTTAAATTGCTACAGAGAACTCATCACATATTATTTATATATAACAACACTTAATTTTAAAATGGGAAAGATGATTGAATACATAAAAGTCGTTTAAATATGTTAAGTATATTATCTTTAGTTTCCAAAAAATAGTGTTTCCAATAAATATTTCTACTGACATTTTAAAGGATTCAGTCTTGTTTATTCAGAAAATGAAGTCACTGAGAACAGTAAGTCAACACTATTTTTGCCTTAAAACATACTTTTAAAATAGACAACAAGCCAATCAAGTTTACAGATGCCATAAAATTGGAAGAGGTTAATGGTAAATCTAAAAAGAAAAGAATTAGTGACTAATTTATAAAATTGTCTTCATAGTTCCATGTTTTTTCTGACTGCTTTCATTTCCCAAGATATTGGAATTGCAGGCTTAGTTTTGTATTTGTCCAAACATGACATGTCATTAAAGTAAATAACAAGTGATATTTGCTGCTTGTTATTTTTCTACCTTTTTTTGTGAATTGAATTGTGGCCCCCAAAAACATATGTCCACACATATCTAACCTGGAAACTGTGAATGTGACCTTATGTGACAAAATGGTCTTTGCAAACATAATTAAGCTATGAGTCTCAAGCTGAGATCATCCTAGATTATTTGGGTGGGCCCTAAATCCAATGACAAGGATTCTTAGAAGAGGCACCCAAAAGAGGGAGACAGAGACGAAAGGAGAAGGCCATTTGAAGACTGAGGCAGAAATTAGAGTTATGCAACAACAAACTAAAGAATGGGCTTGCAGCCACCATAAACTGTCAAAGGCAAGGAGGGCTTCTTCCCTACAGCCTGCAGAGTAGAGTTCTCTACTACCTACACCTTGATTTTGTACTTGTGGCTTTGAGAAGTATGAGGTAATAAAGGTCTGTTGTATTAAGGCACTGAGTTTGGGGTAATTTGTTATGGCAGACCTAAGAAACTAACACACCATTCCTGTGCTATTCATCCACAGTAACTGGAAGAAATTACACTCAAAATGTTTGCTCAGTTCCTAACAGACACCCAGCAACATCTGTTCTTGTGCATTTTAATTATGCATCCAACTTCATGATATTTTCCTGGAAGGAAAATACATTCCAGGATATGAAAAAAAGCATATCCTAAGGCAGAAGTATTTTACTAGTTAAAACAGGATAGCAAAACAATGACAACCTCATCTCCAGAAGGGATTTCCTGACAAATTGATATAACTCAATTTTGGATGTGTTTTCAGCTTTGTCCGTTCACTTAAATACTTAGTGGATTAAAGATCTCTCTGTGAGTTCATTTAACTTTATACAGTTTGTTAAAAAATGAAAATTAGAATGGCTTTTAAAATAACACATTTAGAAAGTAACATGCAAACACACCATAATTTTTTTTTTTTTTAACATTTCAAAGTTCATATTTATAAAACCACATTAAAAAAAAATCAAGGCTGGGTGTGGTGGCTCACGCCTATAGTCCCAACACTTTGGGAGGCCAAGGCAGGTAGATTGCTTGAAGTCAGGAGTTCAAGACCATCCTGGCCAACACGGTGAAACCTTGTCTCTACTAAAAATACAAACATTAGCCTGGCCTGGTGGCATGTGCCTATAGTACCAGCTACAGGGGAGGCTGAGGCAGGAGAATCATTTGCATCCAGGAAGCGGAGGTTGCAGTGAGCCGAGATTGCACCACTGCACTCCAGCCTGGGCAACACAGTGAGAGTCTGCTGACCAGAGTCTCAAAAAAAAAAAAAGAAAAAGAAAAAGAAAAAAAAAGAAGAAAGAAAGAAAGAAAGAAGAAAGAAAGACAGAAAAAGAAAAAGAAAGAAAGAGAAAAAATCAAATATTCAACCAGGGAAAGCTGATTTAAAAAAAAGTCAAATGGATTTAACAGGCTTGTGAGGCAAAATCAGAAGCTTCTCACTGCTCTCCACCCCCGATTCTTACTCCTATAAGAATACTATAGTAATTATTTCAGTGCTTCTTAATTTATCTCCTTTGTATTTTTAAGTAACAAACATACTCTGGTTTGTATTTCTTTCAGTTTAGATACACACTGACTTCTAAACATGGAAGATGGAGATGTCTCTCTCATTCCTAGGTCTGCATCTTCCACAAACATTTTTCTTCTTTTAGTCATAGTAACTTAATATTATCATCTTAATCAAATATTTAATGTTTATGTTGTAATGGCTCTGTAACAATTATTCACAGCAGAGGCATATAGTACGTCATGATTACACTGTTTCTTGTGCTAATTTTGTTTTCCCTAGGTTTAATAATTGTGCTGTTTTCTTTTGCATAGCTGTCTATGTACCAAACCCATCATAACTACCAATTCTTTGATATTTGTCAGTTTTGTAGAAATGTAAAGTGTTTTATTAGCTTCCATTTCTTTTCTTAGAAATCTCTTCGGGAACCCTCAAACTTATTGCTCCATTAAGATTGGAAGGCTTGTTGCCCAGCTGTTATCCTGAGACTTATCTTCACTATTGTCTAGGAATTGGTATTATTATACAACTTCTTTTGTGATATCTGCAATCTTCTTTTTTTTCTCAGTTTCGTCCCTCATTTTAATATAGTATGTCCTCTGGTAGTTTCCCAAAAAAGAGTGGAGTGCAGATAAATTTTTGAGACATTGCAGGTCTAAAAATATAGTAATTGTCCCTTCAAATTACATGATGTTTTGGCTGCGTATAGGATCCCAGTATAAAAATAATTTTTATTCTGAGGTGTAAAGATACTGTTCTATTTTCTTTTAGCCTTTAGTGTTTCTGTTGAGAAATTTGATGTTGTTCACATTTTCTATACTTTCTACTGAATATGTTTTTCCTCTCTTTAGAAGCCTTTAAGAGTTTTAAAAATACCAGATTTTCTGAAATTTCAATGATAGGGCCTTAATGTGGATCTTTCTGCATTTGCTGTATTGGCTATCTGTAGGCTCTTTAAGTCTGGAAATAATTTTCTGTATTATAAAGTTTCTTCCTTTGGCTCCTGATAATGTCCTTACCTGTACCTCTCTGTCCCCATCTCTGTCTCTCAAGATCATTTCTCAAGGGTATACTGGATCTTTTGGATAAATCTTCTAATGTCTGGAATATTTCTCCACTCATGCCTTTCAACTCTTTTGCTGAATATGTGTTTTATATCAAATCATTATAAATTATTTATAAATACAGACATCCTTTATAATCGTAAAAATTCATTCAACAAATATTTATTGAGCACCTATTATATGTCAGTCTTGCTAGTTTTTCCTCCTTTATAGTTTTTATCTTATTTTTATTTTCTTAGCACTCTAAATCTATCAATTATAGTTTTTTAAGAAACTTTTTTTTTCTTGGATTGTCACTATTTAGTCAAAATTCCTTTTACTTCTGTTTGTTTGATTTAATTTATATATGTCTTGTTATTGACTTTAATAAAATGTCTGGATATCCTACACCGATCCATTCATAATTAAGAGCCACTAAATTGATATTTGGAAGCTCTGTATATGCAAATGGAGTTGACTAATGACAATATCTACCGTATTATAAGGCAAAGAGATAATGACTTGCCTAATTTGTGGGAGCCTCTCATTCTCATTACCTGTATCTCTGTTTTTTAAACTGTAAGATTTATTTAGCATACTCCAATCCCTTGTTTAAGGGGATGTGTATATTGCTAGTAGCGTTCTGATTAAGAAAGGGACTTAAGTATCTCACTGTTCTTACTTTCTCTCAATCTTCTGTAGCTCACTATCACCTCAGTTATGTCTGCTGATATCCCTAGATGTTTATGGGTTAAAATATCAGTCCTGTACTCAGATACACCAGGTGTAGTCTTCTAGCAGTACATAATAGGCTTGGAAATCAATAGCCATCATTTCTCATTTTAAAGATTTTCCCAAAGTTCCTTTTCAGTCTCATTTTGCCACCATTCAAAACACATAGTATATGATATCTTAAATTCCTGAGACCTCTGAATTTCCAATGTATTACCAACTTACATTTTTCTGTTGTTTCCAATGATAGACAGTTTTCACATTTCTCTGTTCTGTTAAGGTAGTGATCATTTGTCTAGTACTTTTGCTAGCTTCCAAAACACTTTTTGGTTGCTTCTCTTGTTTCCTTATGGCCATTGTGGGTTTATTTTTTATTTTTTTCTTTATACTTTAAGTTTTGGGATACATGTATAGAAAGTGCAGGTTTGTTATATAGGTATACATGCGCATGGTGGTTTGCTGCATCCATCCCCCCATCATCTACATTAGGTATTTCTCTTAATGATAGCCCTCCCCAATCCCCCTACCCAC
>CAUYQU010016852.1:0-34138 GCA_963574635.1 Cheracebus regulus | reverse complement strand
TTGGGAGGCCAAGGCAGGTGGATCGCTTGAGCCCAGGAGTTCCAGACCAGCCTGGGCAACACAGAGACCCCATCTCTTAAAAACACACACACACACACACACACACACACATATATATATATATATATATATATATATATATATATATATACACACACACACACACACACACACTCACACACACACATACACACACACACACACACTAGTCAAGTGTGGTGTTGCAAGCCTGAGGTCCAGTTACTTGGGAGGATCACTTGAGATGGGGAGATCGAGGCTGCAGTGAGCCAAGGCTTTGTTTGCCTGGGAAACAGAGCAAGATTCTGTCTCAAAAAAAGACAGAAAGAAAGAATGGTAGCACTGGGTCTCACAGCCCAGCTGTTCCCCACTAGGGCAAAAGCTTGTTGGGCAGAGTCCCTGGAAAACAGGGGTCAAGATGGTCCTTCACAGCAGGGCACAGCCAGCTGGCCTCCTCAAAGGTCCACTGTGTCGTCATTCACGCTAAGTTTCTTTGCTAAGAGAAAGTCTTCCACTACATCTTTATTTCAAAAGTAGGCATTTATTACACTGAACATACATAATGTTTTGATTTGTCTGGAGCTGTCTTTCATTTCATTCATAATCACTAAGTAATTTCCATGGATACAGTTTCAACATTTTGTTCAAACTGTATTTTCTATTCTCCTTCAGGTTCTCTTTTGCAAGATTAGGATCAGACAGTGTATGGGGTATATGACTGAGGTAATTATTTACCCCACTGAGCGACTCTGGCTGGGCATTGTACAGACTCAGAATTGTGACTGTGTCCTCAGATGGCTGTCAGCTGATGTCCTCAGGTTGGCAACAGGGTTTGTAGTTACAATCCCATGGCAATTGCCTGAAATGGGCAACAGAAATAGGTCCCAGTTATATAAGGAATCAGTATGTTGGCTCCTAGGACTTGCTGCCACCTTCAAAACGTCAGGTCTTAAATCTGGAGAAGGAAGTCAGACCATGCTTTTGAAGCCATTAATATTACCCAAATCTATTAATTTTAAGCAAATAATGTATGTTTAGCCAAAACAAATTTAAAAATTGACTCAAAATACTATTTTAAATTTAAGAAGAAAAGTCATAAATGATAATGTTTTATTATATTCACTACTCTATATTTTTATTTATTTTAACTTAGAGACAAGGCTCACTGTGTTGCTCAGGCTGACCTTGAACTCCTGGTCTCAAGCAATCCTCCTGCCTTGACCTCCCAAGTAGCTGAGACTACACGTGCTCATCACTGCACCTGGCTCATTCTATAATTTTAGTTTTGTAAAATTTATTTTAATTAAGCTCTGTAATCACTAAGATATTTTTGTTCGCAATTTCAACCATCAATGATATTTTATTTTGGAAGTTTCTATGCATTACATAGGTATTATATTAACTTTCTTCCTTCCCTACTCCTCCCTCCAAAATCCAGAAAAAAAAAATCCAACAACTTAATGTATAAAAATCTAGAACAAATGTAAGAGACTGAAATATGGTGTGCACCAAGTTAAGAGGGCTGATAGACATTACTTGATTTTGAATTCTTTGGCTGTCAGCTATCAAAGTTTGCAGTATAGGCCAGAATATAAACCTGCTCAGGAAGAAGTTTGGTTAGGCAAGAACACTGAGAAACGACAGCATCTGTTGCATTTTGTTCCAAGAATATCAGAGAAGCCAGGCACAAGGAGCATTATGGGTCATGTGCAGTAAGTAGTAACCTGTGGATAAACGGCATGTGTGCAAATGCTCTGTCAACCTAGGCCGTGGAGGAAGAGAAAAGAAGCATCTTATTAAAATGCACTTCCATCTCTAACTCACCTAAGACAGCAGGCTTCCTAAGCATCATGATTTGCAAGGCCAAAATGAAATTTAGCATTACATGTCAATCTAGGTTATTGGGAAGCTGGTTCACTGGGGCAATCTCAGAAGATCTGCTCAGGATAGCAGCAAGTCCACCCAGAAAGGTATGCCCTAATAATCTCCACATCATCCACAGGGCAGTCCTGGGACTCTGTTTCTACCACTCCTACTCAGTTCACCATTCCTAGCCCCTGGCACACTCGGCCAAAAATGGTGTGTTTGCTGTTGAGCCACTGGGTGGGGGCGAGGGTCACAAAGAACTGGCTGCCATTGGTGTCTGGCCCTGCATTGGTTATTGTGAGAATTCCAGCCACCGTGAATTTCAGGTCTGGATGAAGTTCGTCTTCAAACGGTGTGCCATAGATAAATGCGCCGCCTCAACCTGTCCCTGTTGGGTCTCCTTTTTGGATCGTGAGGTCTTTGATGATTCTATGGAATTTTGTGCCACTGAAGTCACCTCGACGAGCCATCTCAGCGGTTCTTACAGGTCTTTGGAGCATGCTTCTAGTACAGCTCCAGTACAATGATTTCCATGCTGGTTTCCAAGCAAATGTTCGGTGGCTGCCAGGAGTCTGGAGGAAGTGCCGCCATAGTGAGGCGGGCTGAATGCTTCTCTGGCAATTGCTGCTTCCAGCGTCGATCAGCTGGGGACCCGCTGCTGCTGCTGCTGCTGCTGCGCACACTTATGGTCCCCACCATTCAACCCTTTCAATGCCAGGATTTAGGGGGCCGGGACAAGGAAGAGGACGGACCTTTCTTCCAATGCCGGGAAGCTAGGGTGCGAGGTGAGAAGACGCTGGGCGCAAGAACAAAAATGCATGCTTCATTCTAACACATTTTTAAACTGAAGCTTTATTATCCTTTTCATCTCTTGCCAGCTATTTATTTATTTTATTTTTTTGAGACAAGAGTCTCACTCTGTCACCCAAGCTGGAGCGACCTCAGCTCGCTGCAAACTTTGTCTCCCGGGTTCAAGCAATTCTCGTGCCTTAGCCTCCAGGTAACTGGGATTACAGGCATGCATCACCATGCCCGGCTAATTTTTGTATTTAGTACAGACAGGGTTTCGCCATATTGGCTGGACAGGTCTCCAACTCCTGACCTCAAGTGATCCACCCACCTCAGCCTCCCAAAGTGCTGGAATTACAGGCATGTGCCACCACATCCAACCCATCTCTTGCTTTTTCAAAACATGGCAAGTTTCAGAATCCTTTAAAAATTACTTTATTTGGGCCAGGCATGGTGGCTCATGTGGTAATCCCAGCACTTTGGGAGGCTAAGGCAGGTGGATTGCTTGAGACCAGGAGTTCAAGACCAGGCTGGCCAACATGGCGAAACCCCATCTCTGCTAAAAATACAAAATTAGCAGGATGTGGTAGTGGGTACCTATAATCCCAACTATTCAGGAGGCTGAGGCAGGAGAATTGCTTGAACCCAGGAAGCAGAGGTTACAGTGAGCCAAGATCACACCACTGCTCCCCAGCCTGGGTGACAGAGCGAGACTGTATCTCAAAAAAAAAAAAAAATTACTTTATTCAAACTGTTTCCCAAAAAAGAGATTTTGTGTCAGTGGTCTTTCACACCATTTCAGAACCACACTTGCCTGAATGAACATTTCAGATGAACTTGGTGTCATCTGGGCTTCAGTAATAGCAAATGATGGAGTAAAACTGTAGAAATTATCCAACATCTTTTCTGTGAGCCAAGTCAATAATTAGCTGGGGATCCAACAGCTTTGCCTTTGTTACCTGAGACAGATTGTCCAACAATTCCCCTGAAATTCCAATCTATGCAGTAAGACAAATACATCAATGGAATAGAATAGAGAGCTCAGAAATAGATCCACACAAATATAGTCAATTGACCTTTGACAAAGGAGCAGAGACAATTCAATGGAAAAAGCAGTCTTTTTCAACAAATGGCACTAGAATGATTGAACATACACAGACTGAAAAAACTAATCTAGACACAGATCTCACATCCTTCATAAATGTTATTTCAAAATGGATCATAGACCAAAATGTAAAATGTAAACTAATAACACTCCTAAAAAATAACACAAGAGAAAATCTAGGTGACCTTGGGTTGGGTGATGACTTATTTTAAGATAAAATACCAAAAGCACTCTTTTGCCAATCTGAGCAATAGATAGACCTGGATAATATGCACGACTCCAAAAATGTGCTGTAGCTTCCTTCTCCAGATTTAAGACCTGACATCTTGAAGGCAGCGGCAAATCCTAGGAGTTGACACTCTGGCATTCCATTTGAGTCAGAACAGGAAAAGGATCGAGATCCCCCAGTTCCTGGGGAAATGGAGTTGTTCCCAGCACAAAAACCATAGCATAATTGATACCTTTTTTTTGTTGTTGTTTTTTGGAGACAGTCTCACTGGCTTTTGTCACCTAGGCTGGAGGCTGGAATGCAGTGTCACGATGTCAGCTCACTGCAGCCTTCACCTTCCAGGTTCAAGCGATTCTCCTGCCTCAGCCTCCTAAGGCTGGGATTACAGTCATGTACCACCATGCCTGGCTCACTTTTTTACTTTTTTTTTTTTTTTTTTTTGGTGAGTGTATTTTTAGTAGAGACGTAGTTTCACTATGTTGGCCAGGCTGGTCTCGAACTTCTGACTTCAAGTGATCTGCCTCCCAAAGTACTGGGATTACAGTGAGCCACTATGTGTGGCCGATTGTTACTTTTGTAATAAGACAAGTCTACTACAAATTTACCTGGACCACCTGCTTGCTTTGCAGGGGTTTGCACCAGCCTCCCCACAACCAAGCAGCCAAACCTGGCAGCAGGAATGGAAGTCAGCAACTGAGAACCTTGGATTTACTGCTCTAGGTAAACCAAGGAGTTTCCAGAAGTTGTCGGAAAGCTTCCACCCAGTCACCTACAAAGTGACTGAACAGCTGATGGGAATGCCTTTGTGGTCTATTGGAATATCTTTCATGTTATGGTCCTGGCCTCACAAGTAAACCCAGTGCAAACTCAAAACTCGCTGTGATATCACTGGTTATTACATGACGTGAGAATCTCCAATTTTATTTATTTATTTATTTTGAGATGGAGTCTCACTCTGTCACCAGGCTGGAGTGCAGTGGTGTGATCTTGGCTCACCGCAACGTCCGCCTCCTGGGTTCAAGTGATTCTCCTGCCTCAGCCTCCCGAGTAGCTGGGACTACAGGTGTGTGCCATCATACCTGGCTAATTTTTGTGTTTTTAGTAGAGACGGGGTTTCACCATGTTGGCCAGAATGGTCTCAATCTCTTGACCTCATGATCTGCCTACCTCAGCCTCCCAAAGTGCTGTGATTACAGGCATGAGTCACTGTGCCTGGCCAAGAATCTGTCATTTTTAATCAAAGTACAGATTTCAATTTATTTGTGTCAGTGGAATTTTTTTTTTTTTTTTTTTTTTTTTTTTTTTTGAGACAAAGTCTCTCTCTGTCGCCCAGGCTGGAGTGTGAGTGTTGTGGCGCAATCTCGGCTCACTGCAACCTCCACCTCCCAGGTTGAAGCAATTCTCCTGCCTCAGCCTCCCAAGTAGTTGGGATTACAGGCTTGCCCCACCACACCCAGCTAATTTTTGTATTTTTAGTAAAGACAGGGTTTCTCTATGTTGGCCAGGCGGGGGTGGGGGGTACTCACCATGTTGGTCAGGCTGGTCTTGAATTCCTGGCCTCAGGTGATCCGCCTCCTCAGCCTCCCAAAGTGCTGGGATTATAGGTGTGAGCCACCATGCCCAGCCAACTGTTTCTCTAAAGTAATAATTGGTTACAGCTGGTGCCAGGGAAGGACCGTTTCCTGATAGATAGAAAATACCTGAAACTGATCAGCAGCTTTCCAATAAGATCTCAAGAGTAGGGAGAAGTAATGCAAGATTCTGGCAGTATGCCAACACGTAAAACCCCAAGTCCAGAGGTTAAGCTGCACATTTGGTTTCTCGGGTCATCCACTTGACCCTCTTCCAAGCTGCACTTCCTTCTTTTTTTCCTTTCCGTCCTTTCCTTACTGTTCTAAAGCTTTTTGATAAACTTCCACTCCTGCTCCGAAATGTGCCTCCATCTCTTCTGTCTTATGCCCCTCAGCTGAATGCCTTCCGAAGAGGCAAGAATTGAGGTCTGTACAGATTCTCGGTGGATAACTCTGGGTAACTCAGGTATCTTCCATGGCTCACAAAACTGTTTAATTTACTAATGAACTATTGAGTCAATTATGTAACACTATTTTTTAAAATCATGGTAACACATAAATTTACATTCACATAAATTGAAAATTCATCATTTAAAAATGTACAATTCACATAAAAATTTAAAATTCATCATTAAAAATGTACAGCACAGTGGTTCATGCCTGTAATATCAACACTTTGAGACAGAAGGCTGAGACAGGAGGATTGCCTAAGGCCAGGAGTTTGAGACCAGGCTGGACAATATAGAAAAACCTTGTCTCCACAAAAAATAGAAAAATTAGCCAGGTGCGGTGGTACATGCCCATAGTCCCAGCTGGTAGGGAGGCCGAGGAAGGAGGATCACTTGAGCCTAGGAGTTCAAAGTTAAAGTGAGCTATGATCAAGCCATTTCATTCCAGCCTAGGCGAAAGGGATTTGTCTCTGGAAAAAAAAAAAAAAAAAGTACAATTCAGTGGCATGTAGTACATTTGCAATGTTGTGCAAACATCCTCACTAGTTCAGGACATTTTCATCACCCAAAAGGAAATTCCATTCCTATTAAGCAGTCACTCCCCATTGCCATTCCCAGCCCTGGCAACCATTAATCTGCTTTCTGTCTCTCTAGATGTACCTCTTCTGGCTATTTCATATGATGAAATCATATAACACGTGGCCTTTTCTGTCTGACTTCACTCATTTACCATAATGTTTTCCATGTTCGTCTATACTGTGGTGTGTATCAATAGTGCATTAAGTTTTATGACTGAATAACATTCTAAAGTATGGATACACCACATGGGTTATCCTTTCAGCAGTTGATGGACAGTTGGGTTGTTCTACTTTTTGACTATTGTGAATAGTGCTGTTACAAATATTCCTGTACCAGTTTTTGTTTAAATACCTGTTTTCAGTTCTTCTGGGTAAATACCTAGGAGTGGAATTGCTGGGTTATTTGGTAATTCTATGTTAAACTTACTGAGGAACCATAAGACTGTTTTCCACAGCAGTCGAACAATTTCACATTCCCCCCAGCAACGTATGAGGGTTCCAGTTTCTCCGTATCTTTATCAACACTCATTGCCTTCTGCTTTTTAATTTACAGTTTGCCTGTTTGTTGGTTTGGTTTTGTTATAGCCATCCTCATGGGGTGGCTCACTGCAGCCTCCACCTGCTGAGGTCAAACAATCCTGCCTCCTGTACAGGCGTGTGCCACCACACCTAGATAATTTTTTCTTTTTGTTATTGTTTTTGTCGTTTTTTGGAGGCAGCGTCTCACTGTGTTGCCCAGACTGATCTCGAACTCCTGGGCTCAGGTAATCCTCTCACCTCAGCCTCCCAAAGTGCTGGGATTATAGGCATAAGCCACTGTGCCCAGGCTACCCTCTTAATTTTTGAGTGTACAGTACAGTATTGTTCATTAAATGCATGTTGTTGTACAACTGATATCTTAAAATTTCCTATCTTGCATGACTGAAATGCTGTACCTATTGAACACCTCCCCATTCCCTCTTCCCCCAGCCCCTGGCTACCATTCTGCTTTTGATTTTGAGTTTGATTACTTTAGATGCCTCATATAAGTGGAATCATGCAATATTTGTCCTTTCTTTTTTTTCTTTTTTTTTTTTTTTGAGACAGAGTTTTCCTCTTGTTGCCTAGGCTGGAGTGCAGTGGTGTGATCTCGGCTCACTGTGACCTCCACCTCCCAGGTTCAGGCAATTCTGCTGCCTCTGCCTCCCAAGTAGCTGGGATTACAGGCGTGAGCCACCACACCTGGCCAGTTTATTATTTTGTTAAACCAAAAAATGTTTTTTCATGAAAAGAAATGATTTATTCACTTGAATCAGGAGGCAGAGGTTGCAGTGAGCTGAGATCAGGCCATTGCATCCAGCCTGGGCAACAGAGCAAAACTCCATCTCAAAAAAAAAATTTTTAGAACACATAAAACAAGACAACATCTATTCTTTTTTCTCATCTCCTCATATGGGATCTATTGGTGGCTCCTCTACTGTTGGCTGTTACTCTCTGAGCCAGTGTTACTATCACTGGTTCCTTCTCTGCCATACAGTCCACCACTCCTGCCCTCTCTCCTTGTCCTCAGGAGTAGACATGCCTTCTTCATCCTGTTGGCCCTTCTCTATGTCTCCTCTGTCTCCATTGCAATGTTCTCATCATCTTTCTTCTCCTTGCCTTTGCTGGCCGCTTGCTCTTCCTGAGGAAAGATGCTCTGACTGCGGTCAGCTTGCACTGCTGTTTCCTTCTCCCTTTCCTCCTGCCTTCTGCAAGCCTGTTCCTCTACCTGCGTAATCTTAGCTACGGTTTCTCCATATCCAGTTCTACCTTCAGACTGCACAACCTTTTACGTTCACTGTTGAGTGAAGCCGTTCTTTCCAGGCATTTCCTCTTCTCCTGATGTCGTTCCTCTATTTGACGAAGTTCAGCTTCTAGTTTTCGCTGATGAACCTTTAAGGACTGGACCTGTCGTTTGAGGACCTGCATTCCAGCTGTTGTGACAGTGGACTGAACATCTGGCACTACGCTGTCACTATGGATTTCACTGATGAGGCTGTGGTTTCTTTGGAAACAGGCAGTGTCCCTGTGCTCCATTGAAAAGCCATCGTCATAATCATCTGGATCTTCAGCAGGCCAAACGCTTAAGTCAGGTTCTCCAGTCTCCATGCGAGACTGTCTCTGTCCATGTTCTTCCTCTAAAGTAGCTTCTGCATGACTTTTTGCATTTATGAGTAAGGTACAGATGGAATTAGAGACCTTCATAGATTCATTGCACTCTATTCTTTTTTTTTTTTTTTTACATGGAGTCTTGCTCTGTCACCCAGGACGGAGCGCAGTGATGCAATCTCGGCTCACTGCAACCTCCGCCTCCCAGATTCAAGTGATCAAGTGATTCTCCTGCCTCAGCTTCCTGAGTGCCTGGGACTACAGGCGCCCCTCACCATGCCTGGCTAATTTTTTGTACTTTTAGTAGGAACAGGGTTTCACTGTGTTAGCCAGGATGGTCTCGATCTCCTGACAGGTGATCCACCCGCCTCGGCCTCCCAGAGTGCTGGGATTACAGGTGTGAGCCACCATGCCGAGCTGTACTCTATCTTTTCTGCTTCGTATTCATATATTCTTGTTTCTCTTCGTCAGTGACATCTTGCCACATGCCACCAATAATCTTGCCAGTCTCCCACATCTTTAGGTCAGGGTGGGAAAACTTTACTTGGTCCCAGACCTTTCTGCTGTACCTCACGTAGGGCATCAGTGGCTCATCGGGTGGCTTTGGGGGGTTTGGAATTGTAATACCAAAGGACGCTGTGACCCAGCTGTCTGTGCCGGGTTGCCTCCCAGCCTGTAGTTGTTGCAGGTGAGATGACTTTATGGATTGTATCCCACAAACCCTGGTGTACTGGCACTCATGTTACAGGAGCTGGGGTGGAAGGTGGGGCATAAGATGGCCTTTTTGACGTTTTGGAAGATTAAGTTCTCAGCTCCTTAAGAATGAATCTGAGACATCACTGGTAGAAAAAGTGCCCAAAATTTTGGCTTCACTTCTATGTGTTCCATGCATGCCGTGCCTCCTTCAATTTTTTGATTTTTTTTTTTTTTTTTTTTTTTTTTTTTTAGAGACGGGGCTTCACTGTTGCCTCAGCTGGTCTCGAACTCCTGGGCTCAAGTGATTCTCCCACTTCGGCCTCCAAAAGTGCTGGATTACAGGTGAGAGCCACTGAGCCCAGCCCGCGTCCTATATTATGTCCTAAAGTGGCTTTTTGTTTGTTTTTTACTACAAATATCCCCTTCACTTTCAGGACTCAGACAAGCACCTTTAGGCACTAGGAATCGGAATCCCCTCATGACCCTAAGAAAATGCTGCAAGAATGTCGGCTTTGTTCTCCTCTCTTCATTGTAGATTTCCCAGTGGGAAGTAGGGGCACGAGAGATCAGGTTTATTCATTCAACAAAAAATCAGCATCTTCCAGGCGGTGGGTGCTGTTCTAGGTGCTGAAGACGCAGCTGTGAGTAAGGCAGAAAGAGCCCCTGCCCACTTGGAGATTTTATCCTAGCAGAGACAGGCAAAAAACAAATGAATAGTAAATGTTAATATGTCAGATGGTGGTAAGAGCTGTAGAGGAAAAAAGAAAGCCAAGTGAAAACGATAGGGAATTCAGGACTGGGGGAGGTGTTGTTCCTATCCTATGCAGTGTGGCCAGGGAAGCTCTCAATGATAAGGGGACATTTGAGCAGAGACCACAAGGAGGTGTCTGTAATCTCAGCACTTTTGGAGGCCAAGGCGGGCGGATCACCTGAGCTCAGGAGTTTGAGACCAGCCTGGCAAACATGGTGAAACCTCATCTCTACCAAAAAAATACAAAAATTAGCTGGGCATGGTGGTGTGTGCCTATAGTCTTAGCTACTCAGGTGGCTGAGGCAGGAGAATCGCTTTAACCTGGGAGGCAGAAGTTGCAGTGGGCTGAGATCCCGCCACTGTACTCAGCCTGGGTGACAGAGCGAGACTCCATCTCAAAAAAAAAACCAAAAAAAAGAGCCTGTGGGCAAGGCAGACCTATTAGGGTCTGTGTACATAAAGATGTGTACATATATGTATGGCTTTTTATATGTCAACAACAAAAAAATGATTTGTAAGTGACTTGTTTCTGCTTCAGATTATCCTTGCTTTCTTGAGAACTTGATTATGCATTCAAAATTATATTGATGTTGTATTTCTAAGGTATCTGTAGTGGAGGAGGGGAGCTCAGGTGCTCAGGTTAAGTAATCTTCTTTAGCACCTGGCTTAAAGCACAAATGGGAAGCTTGCTCAACTCTCCTGCATGCATGCATTCATTCACTCATCTAACTATATGTATGTATATATATATATTTTTGAGATAGGGTCTGCACTCTGTTGCTCAGGCTGGAGTGCAGTGGTGTGATCATGGCTCACTGCAGCCTTGACCTCTAGACTTAAGTGATCCTCCCACTTCAGCACCCCGGGTAATTGGGACCACAGGCACATAGCACCACATCCAGCTGATTTTTTATTTTTTGTAGAGATAGAATCTCCCTATGTTCCCTAGGCTGGTCTCAAACTCAGGAACTCAAGTAGTCCTGCTGCTTTGGCCTCCCAAAGGGCTGGGATTACAGGGGTGAGCCACCATGCTTGGCCTTGACTTTCATATTCTTATTCTTCTCTACTTTTTTTTTTTTTAAGTGGAAACTTTATTTCATTTTATTTTATTTTTTGAGACAGAGTCTCACTCTGTTGTTGCCCAGGCTGGAGTTCAGTGGCATGATCTCAGCTCACTGCAACCTCTACCTCCCAGGTTTATGCCTCAGCCACCTGAGTAGCTAGGACTACAAGCATGTGCCACCAGCCCGGCTAATTTTTGTATTTTTAGTAGAGATGGGGTTTCACTACGTTGGCCAGGCTGGTTCAAACTCCTGTTGTCAAGTGATCTGCCTGCCTTGGCCTCCCAAAGTGCTAGTATTACAGGTGTGACCCACCACACTCAGCCTTTTCTCTGTTTTTATTTAAATTTTTAAAAAGAGAGACAAGATCTCACTATGTTGCCCAGGCTGGTCTGAAACTCCTGGGTTCAAGTGATCCTCCTACCTCAGCCTCCCAAAGTGCTGGAATTACAGATGTAAGTGACCTCATCCAGCCTATTCTTCTCTTGAATCATTTTATTTCAGTGGATAGTTTTTATTTTAGAGATCATTTTCTCATTCTTTGTTCCTTTTTTATAGCATCCTATTCTTGATTTATGGATTTCTTGTCATTAAAAAATATTACTTAAAGTGTGTTTGGGGTTTTTATTTGGTTTTCTGTACCTTTTCCCCCCTTAAGTTTCCTTTTCTCTTTGTTAGTTGTTTTACTCTTTTATGTCAACATGAAGAACCGAATATCTGACCGAATCTGGGTGTCAGGTATGTGAACTGTTTTTAATTTTCCCATACTTTATGCTGAATGATTTCATATATATGGTTTTGGTAGATTGGGAACTTATATGTGTTCATATGTCCTCATGACTAAAGGAATTTGCAGTGAGGGGCCTTTTCGTTGGTGAACTTCCATGTGACAGAAGGATTTCCTAATCTTCTGCCTGGGTACATGTATTTGGCTGCTAAAATTCTGGGAAAAAGAAGGAAGAGTGAAGAAAAGAAGCTTAGGAGTCCATCATTCAAGATGCAGGTGTCCACTTCATTCCTGGCTTTGGATTCTATGACTCACCGCCACCTCTCTCTCAGCCTGGTGTCCTCAAGTCTGGAGCCTCTATAGTTTCATTTCTGCAAATAATAAACCTCAGTGAGGGGTGACAGCAACTCCTGGCTGTGAGGGGCGGGAACAGACACTTGGGATTCCGTTATTTGCTTGCCCCATTTTCAGCCCATTGCCATATGCCTGACTTCTCCATGGTACCTGGTACCTGTAAATCCTGGAACTCTTGGGATGCCATCAGAGAAAATCTGCTCACTTCTTATCAGCATCTCCCTTTGTAAACATTTAGGTTGTAACTTATGCTCCATGTCACTTAGCTCTGTTTTCCATCTTCCATTTTTTAAAGACTAATGTTTGCATATATAAAAATTTTAATTATCTTAAAGCAAGAGACTTGCTGATTTTTTTTTTTTTTTAATTTTTTTTGAGACAGAGTTTTGCTCTTTCTACCCAGGCTGCAGTGCAATGGCATGATCTCAGCTCACTGCAACCTCTGCCTACCAGGTTCAAGTGATTCTCCTGCCTCAGCCTCCCAAGTAGCTGGGATTACAGGCATACACCACCACGCCCAGCTACTTTTGTATTTTTAGTAGAGACGGGGTTTCTCCATGTTGGTCAGGCTGGTCTTGAACTCCCGACCTCAGGTGATCTACCCGCTTTGACCTCCTAAAGTGCTGGGATTACAGGTGTGAGCCACTGTGCCCAGCCAGGTTGATACTTTTAAAATTCCTTTACTGCCATGCTGGTGGTGGTGGAGAGAGATGATTTAATTTTGTGTGGCTTGGGCTTATGAGAAATCTCTCATGGCACACTGAGAAAATGCAGTTTCCAGGATTGGTCACATGGTGGCGCAGCGACCCTACGTTTAATTTATAGTGTCTCCAAGCCCCACTGCCAACCCCACAAGAGTTGGGGTATTGGAGACCTGTCTAATCCAGCAAGGTGAACCACAGAATTGTAGAATATTTCCATTGGACTGAGTGTCCGAGGGCTTTCTAGTCCACCTCCTTTAGAAACAAGGAAGTGATTCACAGGAGTCAACTAATTTATCCAATACCAGAAAGTAGTAAGAATAGATTTGAACTTTAAAGTTTTTTTTTTTTTTTTTGCAACAGTTTTGCTCTGTCACTCAGGCTGGAGTGCAGTGGCATGATCTTGGCTCATTACAACCTCTGCTTCCCGGGTTCAAGCGATTCTCCTGTCTCAGCTTCCTAAGTAGCTGGATTGCAGGCGCCTGCCACCACGTCAAGCTAATTTTTATATTTTTAGTAGACGTTGGTCAGGCTAGTCTCCAACTCCTGACCTCCTGTGATCCGCCCGCCTTGGCCTCCCAAAGTGCTGGGATTACAGTCATGAGCCACCGGGCCCAGCCTAAAAGTTATAATAGAAGTTGCCTTTAAATCAAGATGCAACTGTGAATGTATGGAGGTGGGGGTGGGGAAAAGGAGGCCGGCGTATCCCCTGCTTGAATGTGGTGGGAGAGGGAAGCTGAAGGAATGTCACTGGTTCACTCACTGCGTCTCCTGAGCACCTTCTCTGTGGACAACAATGCACGAAGATCTGTGGAGACACAAAGAGGACTAGACGGAGTCCCTGCCTGCCACCTACTCACAGTCCATTAAAGAGATAAGCCAATCAACCGCAACCAAGCAAGCAGGCAATAAATGCCCAGTGGAAAAGCGGCCAGATGTGTTCTTCTCAGGATTTAGAAGGGAGAGGCAACTTCTTTGCTCAGGAGTGGGCAATGTACTTGCTGGTGGGATTTGGGCTGGCCTTGGGAGAATAGCACAGGGCCACCTTCCTCTGATTATGATTCGTGAGACTCCCCTGGGGCTCTTGTTAATTGCAGATGCTAGTTGTGCAAAGCAGCCACAGTTCTCACAAGCTCCCAGGTGATCCCTATGCAGGTGATCTGAAGAACACACTTTGAGTAGCAAGGGTGTAGGAACTGGTTCGTGAACTTGGCTGCACATGGGAATCACATAGGAAGTTAAAAACGAACAAAAAGCCACTATCATCCCAGGAATTTTGGGGTGCAACCTTGGCATTGGTTTTGTTTGTTGTGTACAGATAGGGTCTCACTGTATGCTCAGGCTGGTCTTGAACCCCTGGCCTCAAGTAGTCCTCCCAACTCAGTTTCCCAAAGTGCTGGGACTCCAGGCATGAGCCACTGTACAGAGCCAGCGTTGGTTGTTTTTTTTTTTTTTTTTTTTAGACAGTCTCATTCTGTCACCAGGCTGGAGTACAGTGGTGCCATCTTGGCTCACTGCAACCTCCGCCTCCCGGGTTCAAGCGATTCTCCTGCCCCAGCCTCCCCGAGTAGCTGGGACTACAGGCGTGTGCCACCATGCCCAACTACTTTTCTTGTATTTTTAGCAGAGACCGGTTTCACCATGTTAGCCAGGATGGTCTCAATCTCCTGAACTCGTGATCCACCCACCTCAGCCTCCCAAAGTGCTGGCATTACAGTTGTGAGCCACCATGCCTGGGTAAGCGTTGGTGTTTTTAAAAGCACTCCACTAATGTGCAGTAAAGTTTGCACATCACTTGTATAGTAGATATTTGTCACTCTTTTTGTCCATCCAGTTACCTAAATCCCCATCTTAGAGGCCACCTCCCACTATTGAAGCTGAAAACAAGAAATTCTCCCTTTTCCCCACTTCCCTGGCACTTGGGGCAGGGGCATGTATTTTAGGCTTCACCAACCAATAACCACCTAGACTCTGAACCAGAAGCCACTGAAACAAGTGGAATCCACACAGTATCCATCCCCCTTTGCAGGAGTTTTGGCACTGGTGGCAGCCATTTTTCAGAAGCAGCAGGGACAATTCCTGGGGCATGATGCCTGTGTTGATCAGCAGTGGCTTCGGGGCCTTAGCTGACCAATTCTCTTAAGTCTAATTCTGAGCACTGGTCTTGATGCACAACTTTTTTTGGTTGTTTTGGAGGGCACACTAGATCTTGGTGCACAGCCTTTAAGACTAGTTCTGTGGTCTTGGAGATTGGGAGCTACCCAATATAATTGTAGATACACACATTCACAGCCCTTTAGGGTTAAATTTATAATACTTTATTTTTCGAGATGGGAGTCTCACTTTGTCAGCCAGACTGGAGTAAGGGAGAGGAGCACAGTGGTGTGAACTTGGCTCACTACAGCCTCAACCTCCGGGGCTCAACTGATCCTCCCACCTCAGTCCCCCAAGTAGCAGAGACTACAGGTGCACACCACCATGCCTGGCTAATTTTTGTTATTTTTTATAGAGACAGAGTTTTGTCATGTTGCCCAGGCTGGTCTCAAACTCCTGAGCTCACAGGCAGTCCTCCCACCTCAGCCTCCCAAAGTGCTGGGATTATAGGCGTGAGCCACCATGCCCAGCCCTTGTAACAAATTGTAAAACTTACATAAAACAAATGTGTAGATAGTGAATTGTTATAAGGCAAACCCCCTTGCAACCAATATCCGTGTGAAAAGATAAGATTTTGCTATCCTAGGAACCCTCTGTATGCTCCCCTATCAGCCATAATTCCTCCCTTTCTGCTGAATATCCCTATCCTGTCCAGGGCAGTGGCTCACAACTGTAATCCCAGCACTTTGGAAGGCGGAAGAGGGCCGATCACTTGAGGTCAGGGGTTCGAGACCAGTTTGGCCAACATGGTGAAACTGCGTCTATACTAAAAATACAAAAATTAGCCAGGTTGTGGTGGTGGGCACCTGTAATCCCAGCTACTAGGGAGATTGAGGCATGAGAATCACTTGAATCCAGGAGGCAGAAGGTGCAGTGAGCCGAGATCACACCATTGCACTCCAGCCTGGGTGACGGAGTGAGACTCTGTCTCAAAAATAATAATAATAATAATAATAATAATATCCCTATAATTTTCTTAATTACTTTAGTATATTACCCTGTACTTTCCTAAACACACTATAGTTTAGTTTTGCCTGCTTTTCTCTGTCTACCCATTGAAATTGAATTGTTGAAGAGGCTGAAGCAATTGCCCTGTCAAGTTTACAGTCTGGATTTTGTTGATAGATTTAGTTTAACATGTTCAGTCCTCATCCTTCCTATAAATTGGCAATTGGGTCTAGACCACAGATCTGATCTTTTGATCAGGCATGGCCTCCTCATAAGCATTGTATTCTTCATCAGTAGGAACATAAATGTCTGTTTTGTTGGATCTTTTTGTGATGTTAGTAGCCATTGATCATTGCCTAGATCCATGAATTCATTAGATGTTGTGAGATGGTAAGAGTCTATCACTTCTTCTTTTTCTGTTGGAATACTTCTCTTGACAGAGAAACTTCATCTTGTTGGCTATTCAGTTACCCAGTGGTACAGTTCATATAGGGAAGGCAAGATTAATTATTGATTCTTTTACTTACCACCAGAGAAGAGTTGTAGCGTGAGGGGAGAGAGTTCCCTGGCATTCTCCAAAAGTGACCAGTTAGGGATGTGTGCATGTGTCTGTTTGGTATCATCATGAACTCAGGGATTTACACATATTCAATGGGTTCAAACTGTCCCATCTTTAGCCAGAGTGAGCATCTTCAAGTTGACTCCCACGCCATCTTGATAATATCCCTACATTTTGAGTTTTATATCTAAAGTGATCAGCTATTTCAGGCCCATCTTATACCTTTCCTACCACAATTTGGAATCCACCATTTCAAGAAGCCCTGGTTTCGGCCAGGTGCGGTGGCTCATGCCTGTAATCCCAGCACTGTGAGAGACCAAGGCAAGAGGATCACAAGGTCAGGAGTTCAAGACCAACCTGACCAACATGGTGAAACCCCATCGCTACTGAAAATACAAAAATTAGCTGGGTATGGTGGTGTGCACCTGTAATCCCAGCTACTCAGGAGTCTGAGGCAGGGGAATTGCTTGAATCTGGGAGGCGGAGGTTGCAGTGAGCCGAGATCATGCCACTGCACTCCAGCCTGGGTGGCAGAGGGAGATTCCGTCTCATAACAAAACGAAACAAACAATGACAACAAAAAAGTCACCCCTCTCCTCACCCTGCCCTTCCCTGTGAAAATGTTGGTGCTTCTTGCTTTCATCGTCGCCTTCCACATCACCTCTGTGGCCTTGCTGTTCATCGCTGCCATCAACAATGGTTGGTGGGTAGGAGATGAGTTTTTTGCAGATGTTTGGAGAATAGGTAGCAACCACATGAATTGTACAGTAATCAGTGACAGCTTTAAAGAGTACTCCACGCTGCAGGTGACCCAGGCCACCATGGTTCTCTCCACCATTCTCTGCTGCATTGCTTTCTTCGTCTTCGTGCTCCAGCTCTTCCACCTGAAGCAGGGAGAGAGGTTTGTCCTAACCTCCATCATCCAGCTAATGTCATGTCTGTGTGTCATGATTGCAGCCTCCATTTATACAGACAGGCATGAAGACATTCATGATAAAAACACAGAATTCTATTACCTGACCAAAGAAGGCAGCTATGGCTACTCCTACATCCTGGTGAGGGTGGCCTTTGCCTTCATCTTCATTAGTGGCAATGATGTACCTGATACTGAGGAAGCCAAATAGAGTTCCAGAGCTGGGCTGCTTTTGCTGCAGTACAGAATGCACATTCAGATAACCATTTTGTATATAATCATTATTTTTTGTGGGTTTTGTAGCAAATGTATTTTTCCTTTAAAAGGAAAGAAAGAGCAAGAAAGAAAAGGAAAGAAAGAAAAGAGAGGGAAGAAAGGAAGGAATAAAAGATGGACTCTGACTCGGGGCAAAAAAAAAAGGAAGGAATAAAAGAAAGGAAGAAAGAGAGAAAGAAAGAGAAAAAGGAAAAGCAAAGAAAGAAAGAGAAAGAAAGAAAGAAAGGGAAAAAAGGGAAGGAAGGAAGGAAGGAAGCCCTGGTTTCTTAGAGTGGGAGAAGGGAATTTCTTAGAGCCAACTGTAGTACTGTAATATCCTTCAGTTTATTGTGGGTCTCTCTCTCTCTCACTTGCTGTTGGAGTGTGCACACCCCTTCCAGCCCCAGTCACTGCTTTCAAGCTGGCTTGCAGCCTTCAAGTACCTGCTGGATATCTGGAGCTCCCAGACCAATCAGATGCCCCATTGCTTCCCTTTGCTTCCTTCTGCGCAGATGCTGCTATTACTCAGCTCGTTTCTGTGAGGGGTTTGTGAAAACGGCTTGTCAACTACTTTTGTTGTACATGTTGCTCATGGGTTTTGCTATCCTAGTTGCTGGGATTTTATGGAGGAATTTGTGGGAAATGAAAAATCATGGCACTGCTGTATCTTAATATCCTTTTCATAAATGTCCTCCACTGCTTAAATTAGCCAAAGTTGGTGTTTACTGCCTGCACCTAAGAACCCAAATGGATAATGAACCAAAACTAAACAAAAGGGGTGGTAGAAGCAAAAATGTGTGACCTGATCTATTTTGACGTCTAGCAATAGCTGAGTGGATTTGTGCAACTCTTTGTTTCAAGTTTTTGGGGCTGGCAAAGGACCCCCAACTGTTAGATGGGGTCACCTCTTCATTCCCCTGAAAACTTAAAGTGACAAACTAGGACTGAACCATGACAGATCCTTGCAGTCGGCAATGGGGCCACTGTAGATCGAGCAGGAAAGTGGGGTACAGGATTAACCTGATCTATACAAGATAGAGTAGGGGTGTGAGGAAGAGCTACACCGGGTGTTGAGTTAGGAAACGAACACATTGGGCTGGAGAGAGATGCCAAAAGTCGAGCGGCAGGAATGCAAAGAGACGAGACCTGAGATAATGCAAGACATCTCAACAGTACTAGGGATTGCGAGGGAGGAGTTAGCAGCTCAGGTCTCAAAGCTGGGTGATCAGAAAATAAGCCAATTAAAAGAAAGTTAGCAGGGCACGGTGGCTTACGCCTGTAATCCCAGCACACTGTGGGGCTGAGGCGGGTGGATCACCTGAGGTCCTGAGTTCGAGACCAGCCTGGCCAACATGGTGCAAACACTGTCTCTACTAAAAATAAAATAAATTAGCTGGGTGTGGTGGCGTGCCCCTAGTCCCAGCTACTCAGGAGGCTGAGGCAGAAGAATTGTTTGAACCTGGGAGGCAGAGGTTGCAGTGAGCCGCGATCGTGCCACTGCGCCTGGGTGACAGAGTGAGACTCCATCTCAAAAAAAAAAAAAAAAAGTTAATGTGACCTCACACACAAAGGACCTGGAGTTTAAACTGAAAAGGGGACCCCTAGCTCAGGAATGTATTCCTTACACAATTCTCATCAAATGTTTCCCAGGTAATACTTAACTGGCCTGTTAGAGAAAATAGAGCTTAGCCAGGCTTGAGAGACAGCAAGTAAGAGCTCACACTGCAGTGTTCTCACAGCTGCAGGAACGAAGGGCATGCAACACAGAAAGCCACAGGTCAGCAGCCCCGGGCCCCTTTATTTCTAACTCATCCCAGGAAGCTCGCTTGGAGGAAGCCTGCTCAGCTTGCATGTTCACCACACAGGAAGCTTCACTACCATGTCTACCTTCACAATCTTCCAGGCCTCTGTCATTTATGTGATTTACAATGTGAAACGTCACAGGCTTTACTGGAATACCTCAGAACAGGCCTGGAACATTCTCTATAAGGCCTGTTCTGAGGTATTCCAGTAAAATGGCCTCCTATCATTTTCAAAGCAACATCCACTCTGCTACCTATACATCTGGTGTCTACAAATGGATCTTTCTCTTTTTTTGAGATGAAGTTTCACTCTTGTTGCCCAGGCTGGAGTGCAGTGGCACGATCTCGGCTCACCTCTGCCTCCTTGGTTCAAGTGATTCTCTTGCCTCAGCCTCCCAAGTAGCTGGGATTACAGGTGTGTAGCACCACACCTGGCTTATTTTTAGTAGAGACGGTTTTCATGTTTGGACAGGCTGGTCTCGAACTCCTGACCTCAGGTGATCCACCTGTCTCGGCCTCCTAAAGTGCTGGGATTACAGGTGTGAGCCACCACACCCGGCCTGGATCTTTTTAATTTCACACTAAAAATCTGCACTTCAAGCACGCACAAGAGTTCAATATTGAATTGCCTGCTCTCTAGCTCATCAAAAGACCAATAGGGACTATTCCAGAATCTAACAAAAATGCCAGTTATCCCTTTTTAAGGAATATATTATGTCTATAGAAAGATCGCCATAAAGCTACAAACCTAGACATTATTACTTTGGCTTCCTGAAGAAACGTCACCATTCATTTGCTATTTATTCACTGGTACTCAACAGATGATAGAGGAATACAAGCAAATTTATGCATCTGATAAACCTGAACTGAAGACACTTTCATTTTACAGTTCAGTGATCCTTAATGATAAAAATTCCTGAGTTTTGTGCCAGAGATTTTCATTCCTTGGCAATCGCTTTGCACTTTTTAATGAGATGCAACAGAAATACATGCCCTTCTTTTAACCTTGGTGCAGGAAATCTCAGACCTAAATTCAGTGGCCCAACCAGCAAAGCACTTTCACTTGCACCCTCACCTCCTCTGTGTGGCTCCTATCTTAAGTCAAACTGTACTCATTTATTATAGACTTATCTCCAATCCACCTAGGAAGCTGGCATAAACTGTATCCAACTGCCTTCTTGCCCCTTTCCTCTATTTTGAGTTATTGTACCATTGTTACTGTTGTAGCTATGATTAAGTCACAAAAGTCCTCCTCAAAGTATAGACCCAGAAAGCTAAGTAGGAGAACTGTGAAAAGCCACTACTTGACTGCTTATTTTTGGCCAAAAGATGGTGTGGACTAGAACAAAATAAAATTAGCAAGGTGATGGGGGTAATATAGATTTAAAGCAAAAACAGTAGTAAATAAAGTATTTTTCGAGGGTATTACTCTGTTAGAAGGTGCCAAGGTTGGGCTAAGTGGTCACATGACCACTCCAGACTCTTTCTGCTGACTTTGGCACCTGTTCATTACCCCGGGCCCTTCTGGAGAACTGTGATACAGTGAAGTGAACATAGGAAGACAGTGGTGTTAGCCTGGATTCAAATTCCAATTCCAGCACCAACTGGCTGTGCAACCTTAAGCAAATTCCTTATCTGAGACCATTTCTTCTTTTGGAAAATGGGTACTAATTCAAGACCCAACCCAAAGAACCCAGAGTAGTGCCAAAAAAGCACCTTGCAGGCTGACAAGAAATACTCTTCCCCCTTCACACACCACCTTTGCCTTCAACCCTGCATTGCCCTCTGCCATTTTACCCAGGTCTTACTGAAACCTCTATTAACACGACTTCCCATGCAACCTCTAGAATCCTTGTTTTTCCTATTCAAACCCATCTAGACTTGCTTTCCACAAACACACTGCTCTCTATTTACATAATTCCTCAGGGCCTGCCACATTGTCCAGCCTCTGCGGTCTCTTCTTATAATGACCTCCCCACCTACTCTAGCCAGTGAATTGACATTTCTAAGAACCAATGAACGTCCTTCCTCCCTCAAAAAGCGATCCCAACTATTCTAACCAACTCAACTAATACAGCAATTAAAATCCAGATTACAACTATCTGGCTCTTGTATATGCTTAACTTGATGAATTACTTTTGTCTTCTAAACTAGATCATCGATTTAAGGGGGGGAGACCATATCCTATTTCCCTACTCCTGTCTTTTGTTTGGGACAACCTGGCTCAGTCACCCAGGCTGCAGTGCAGTGGCACGATCTCAGCTCACTGCAACCTCTGCCTCCTAGGTTCAAGCAATTGTCTCACCTCAGCCTCCTGAGTAGCTTGGATTACAGGCATATGCCACCATGCCTGGCGAATTTCAATCTGTCACCCAGGTTGCAGTGCAGTGGCATGATCACAACTCACTCCAACCTTCCAGGTGCAAGCAATTCTTCTGCCTCAGCCTCCCAAGTAGCTGGGATTACAGGTGTGTGCCACCATGCCTGGCTAATTTTTTAGTAGAGACAGGATTTCACCATGTTGGCCAGACTGGTCTCACACTCCTGACCTCGGTGATCCACCTGCCTTGGCCTCCCAAAGTGCTGGGATTACAGGTGTGAGCCACCACGCCCAGCAAATACTTTGTATCTTAAATAAGAGGACAGTTGCTGCTAAAACAGGGATTTGCCCTCCAGTATGAGGAGCCCAGCTTGGTCCCCCTGAGGAATCAAGTGACCTCAGTTGTAGTGGCCTTTGGCATATCCAACTAGTGTAAGCCAGGTGTGACTAGGATCGCGGCATCTCCTATTTTGGTACTAGGATGATTCTGCTTTAGAATCTCAGCTAATTCTATTTTTTATGTAGTTTCTAGCAAAGACATTTCTTGAAATTGCCTTTCCAGTCTTCCATAGGTTGACAGTGATGTCCCATTTTTGTCACTCTTTTAGTCTATTTCACATTTTTTTCAGAAGTAATCCTCCAACTCCATAAATAAATGAAAACCAAACCACACAGTTGGAAATCAAGTTTTGTTTTTATATGAACAGAAGTAGACCATCTAGAAATATTTCAGTTTATTTAAATTGTTAAGTAGAATATGAAACCGAATTTGTAGCTAGTACCAGAGAATGGACTTAACTGTTTGGTGTTTAATGAGAACAGCTTCTACACAGGATCCCGAGACTTACAGAAAAGGGGCAAAGCCCTAATATTAAGCAAATAAAACTCATGTTTCAAACAGATTATACAAAAATTGATTTATACTTCATTTCCCTTTTTTGATATTTAGAAAGTGCAGATTTAACAAAAGGTAGCCATATCCTTTCTATGTACAATGCCGATTATAATTATGCAAACAAAACTGTCAGTCTGTTATCCAAAAATCCCAGTGTTTAGCTCTCAAACCTTAAGTCATGGAATTGAGTAAGAATTAAAGAGGGTTAAAATTAAAAAGCTAATGCCACATTCCAGGTAAAGGGAAGCAACAAATACATTAATCTAACAACAGTAGGTTTAACCTAAACTTTTCAAAAAGCTTAACATCATTTCATTATTTTTTTTAGTGGAAAATTAGGGATTATTTGGCAATGCTGTTTTTTACTAGTAGTAAACAATGATAAAGTCAAGTGTGGGAACAACCTAAGAATAACAACCAGTGAGCCATATAAAATTGTTTTTAGGGTACTACCTGAAAAATTTGTGGATTTTCATAGAAGATACGTCCCTATGTTGTTTGCTTATGTGAGCCAAGAGGTCATTAAAATGCTATTCACGACACAGAAAGACTTCTCAATGGAAGCTGCTGTCCTAAACTCAGCCTCTGCTAGAAATGAATCATGCTATTCACAATTCTTTCAACAAAGGTATCATCTTAGGACGTTAGCAGCATAGCAAACTTAATTTACCCTATCCTAATGATAAGCAATGAAGCAAAACCAGAAAAAATGCAGTGAAAAAAGGACAGGGTTAGAGATAGCTAGAGATCTTATCTTTACATGAAAAGCCTTTTGTTGTCCTTTTTCCAAATCCATGGTAATACAAGTTTCCCAAAAGGATGTGAAGATAGGACTTAGAATTAATAATATTCTAAAGTATTTCTAAATCTTAAGGTAAAGACAACTTAACACTGAAAAAGTGTTCTTCAGAGGCCAAATCTCAATATATTTGGCAAACATGTTAATAAAATTCACTCCTCCTTCTTTTTAAAAAAAAAAAAAAAAAAAAAAAAAAAAAAAAATATGGAAAGACATGGGAAGACAGAAACCAAAGCAGAGTTATTTCTGAAATATTTCAACTAGAAAAGCAAACAAGAACAAGGAGAACCCAGAAAAGATGTAAGTTGAAATATGTGAATTTGATCACTGCATATCTTCTTTTTTTCCTTTTTAATTGACCACAATCTGCAACTCATCTGCAGCTTGGTCAGAACGAAGTTGAAGTCTGACAAGCTTAAGATATAGTAAGAAAACACCAAAATTTGGCAAAGAAACAATAAATCGAGAGTGGATTTCCAATAATCAAGAAAGCCTCAGAAATGGTGAGACACTAAATATGAGTATAATCAGCTCTTCATTTTCACATCCACAGATGTCACATTTCAAAATTATTTGAAGAAAAAACTGTGCAATAATGAAAAATAGTATTAATGACTGTTAACACAGCATTTACATTGTATATGCTATAAAGAGACAATCTAGTGATCATTTAAAGCATATAGGAGGATGTGCATAGGTTAAATGCAAATACTACATTATTTTATGTAAGGGACTTGAACGTATGTGGATTTTTATATCCTCAGGGGTCCTGGAACCAAATCACATGGATATTGAAGGACCATTGTATATAATCTGTTCAGATCCTTGGCTGACCCTATTTTATCCAAGTCTGTGGGAAATGCCAAGGAGCCAGGCTAAATAAAACAAAATAAATCAGCAGCTCAAACTGTAAGAATTGAGTAAAGATATCTGCTGCTGTATACTCAGTGAGAGAGAGTTTGTAGTTTAAGTCTGTACAAATTAGTTGCTACCAGAATTAAAACAAGAGCAGCAGCAGCAACAGCAAAAACAACAAAAACAACAGCAACAAAAAACAAAACAAAACAAAAACCAAAAAACCCTAATACTGCTCTAAAGAAGGCATCTTAGTAACAGTAATTCTTCCTGTCACATGCCATATGTTTTATATTTTCTTTTCTGTGGAGAGTTCTTTTTCCTTCAGAAAAAAAATAGAAAATAATTCTAGAATTAAAAAAAAGAAAATAAGCACATGTAATACAATTTCTAAACACTTTACTGTTTCTCTATTTGAAAGCGAAGAAAAACAGATTCATTATTTTTAGAACTTGGAGAACTTTAAAAGAGTTTTTCATGTCCTGAAAGTTTTAAGCCTTGATTTGGGGAAGAAGAGAGGGATATATTCCTAGGGGAGAGGAGATTTGGAAAGCCTTTTCTTATAAGAAGGTGACTTTGAAGAGAAGTTACTACATACAGAGCATATTGTGAAAAGAAAACTAATGCCCTTACAATTCAGAGGAACCTAAAGGCTACCTTTGGTTATTTTCGAGGGATAACGTTATACAATTCTCAAGGATATTCCTTTACCTTCTTCCTTATTACATTAAAGGATGTGATGCTCTCGTATTAAATCAGAGGGCCGATTTTAGGTTTTTCATACTGTGATTTTAGCTATCAACATTAGTGAACGTGCTATTCAAAAGCTAAATGCGGTTTTGAATTTTGATAGCTAAGAATAGATACAGACACAATTCCCACATGTGGCAAGTATTAAGCTTTTATAAAAAGTCTAGAACTTAGTAAGTTCAACAGCTGATGCAATCCCTTAAGAAGTTGTATTAATGACAATTAAGTCAAATGCAGATAATTCTATGGGTAGCAAGAACTTTTGTTTCAAATTTATAAATAGAACTGTTTTTTTGTTTCTGTTTTTGCTCTTAGAATTCTCAAGACATTCTGCATTTTCGTTGTCTCTGTGGGAGAACCGTGAATTTTTCACGTAAAAAGAATACAGTAATCACTATTGAAGATATAAAAATATCATACATGAAGAGGATAAAAACTGTGTAAACCAGAAAACCCATGTAATCATTCAATCACACAGCTATTTCTTTGAGAAGATAGGTTTTAGCTATCATCAAGAAGTGAGTGGCTACATGAAAGATTGCATTATTTATGTTAGCTCAAGTGGAGTTATTTCCACAGCAAAGGCTGAGTTCGAGTCTGTTAACATTTGCATTCATTTGATAAACCATGAAGTACATCTTCCAGAAGAGGCAGCTTGCATTTTAGTGAGTACCCCTGGGAAGTGCCAGATAAACAATCAGCAAATAGGATTGTGTTTAGTAAATGCTAAGGCAATGACTAGGGCAGAAGCATTTCAAATGGAAGAGCTATGAATAGTCAGTATAATAGATTTTTCAAATATCTAACAATGAATACATTCATAACACAATAATCAAATATTTGGGGTGCGTTCATCCTCTAAACAGGTGCCTCTTTTGTCAAGAGAATTAACTCAAACTAACTCCACCTTGATGCTTTTTAATAGCCATATAGAAGTGCACAATAAGTGTAGTGAATATAATGTACATTTTGACAGATCTGAGTCTGAAACATAGCTTGTTTATTGGCTTTGTATATTGGATAGTTTGTATGTGTTTTTGGACTTGAGTTTTCTTTCAATAATATTGGAATAATAATAAATACACAGCATAGTTTCAGGAAATATTATGTGAGGAGATTAACAGAAAAAGTTATTTTACATGACAGAGAAGTTTCCTAAAGCTTACAGATAATTAACCCTGTGTAAATTATCTAATACAACAACTTTTTAAAACTTGTACACCTTTTTTCTAAAGACACACTTTACAGAATTCCAGGACCATTGTACAAAACAAATCCATTCACTCATTTTTTCTGAGTGTTATTGACTACATCACAGTATAGAAGTATGTATAGCATTCTACTTTAAAATTGAGGAAACAGACATCTATTAATGTTTCAATAATTATTCACTGTTGAATTAAATTAAACTTGGTGTAAAGCTCCCTCTATACCTAGTGAACTGCAACCAAACTTAGTATCAACAAATTGCAACCTAAGAGTATATACTTGTAGCACATAGCTAACTCTCAGCCAAGCTTTAACCCATCACAGACTGCCAACTTATCAGACCTGTCAATATAAGGCAAAAAACCTCATCACACCGTGTCCAAATAAGGAAAATGCTGAGCTGTAACCAATCACACTGCTTCTCGGTGGCACTTCCTTTTTCTGTCTACAAATACCGCCTGCCCACGTTGAGCGGAGCTCTCTGAACCTCTCCTGGTTCTGAGTGTTGCACAATTCATAAATCATTCTTTGCTCAAATGAACTCTGTTAAATTTAAATTGTCTAAAGTTTTTAGTTTAACAACTAAAACTCCCATAGGTGGTGTTGCTTTTTTTTTCAAGATGGAATCTCATTCCATTGCCCAGGCTGTAACGCAGTGGCACAATGTCAGCTCACTGCAACTTCCACCTCCTGGGTGGAAGCAATTCTTCTGCCTCAACTTCCCAAGTAGTTTGGATTACAGGCACATGCCACCACACCCAGCTAATTTTTGTATTTTTAGTAGAAACAGGGTTTCACCATGTTGTCCGGGCTTGTCTTTAACGACTTACCTCAAGTGATCTGCCTTCCTCAGTCTCCCAAAGTGCTGGGATTGCAGTTGTGAGCCACTGCACCTGGCCAAACTCCCATAGATATTAGAGTCACTCGTCCTCCAATTCAAGGTTATTTGTACTGATACATACTTTCCTATCTTATACTCAATTAAAGTATTCTCTTCTCATGAATGAGGCCAAAAATCAACATCTCATGTAGAATCTCTATTTGCAAACCAAATGAGAAACTGCTTTTGTATAATTCTAGACACTTTAAGAGAGCAAGATATACTATGACTTTCTTTATATTTTGGAATAATTATTGCCATATGTATGCTTGGATCTTGGAGTCAAATCTCAGTGTCATTTTTTGCCATCTATGGGACTTAGGGAATACATTTATCTTCTTGAGTGGTTTTATTTGTAAAATGGGTCAAATAATACATCTCATTTAAAGTTGTTATGAGAATTGAAAGATACATTAGCTATGTAACAGTCAGCCTAGTGCTTGGTGTAGAGTAGATATATATACTTTATTAGGCACTCAAAGCAGTCCTCGGATATTGTTTATTTATTCTTGACACATTTGTAACAGGCAAATAGATAGCAAAGTAGCAATTCTGATATTTCTAAGAAAAAATTAACGTTATTTTCCACCCACCCCCTGTAATATTCTGCATAATGTCATTGTCACCACTAAATGTAGGATGGACATTTTAACTCAGTACACTATGCTTGTCACTTAGAATTCCTAAGCCAAAGTATCTATGTGGTTTTTGAAAGGTAAAGGACCTGTGTGGACCATGTGTTGATATAACATGTAATGGTCTCTTAAATTGTGTGCAAATTAAGGCGTAACAATGAGAAGAAATAATAGCTAATATATAGCCTTAGCTGGCATAGTGTATATTATGTGCCATTTCCTGTTCTAAGTGCTTTACTCCTATGAAAATATATAAATATTCAGTACCCCTACATAACCCTGTGAGGAAGATTCTATTAATGTTTATTTATATTAATTATTAATGTGACAATAATTTTACATACATGGAAACAGAGGCACAGATAATTTAATAACCTGACCGAGATTACATTGCTGGCAGTAAGCATAGCTAGGATTTGAACTCAAGATGTCTGACTACAGAAACTGCTGCGCTCCTAACCACTATATTAAGCTGCATTTTTTAATAATAAAGTATTTTGTAGCCATCACCCATAATGATATCAAGGTATGCATCTATGTAAATACAAGTACTGAACACTGGAATTTTAAGAATGGTTAAATCTTGCTTTATTAATTTTTTATTAATTATGTTTCTTTATTACCAGAAGTTGTAATTATGTTTCCTGGTGTTTTCACTGCTTTTATCATAGAGAAGAATGTTTTCTTAATTTTTTTTGCAAAAGGAAAAATATTTTCTAGAATGGAACATACCATGTAACATCTCATTCTTTCATTCTCAGGAGCATACCTGAGAATATCTTTCAGCTCACAAGCCTCAGGAAGGAAAGAAACAGGTTCTAAAGGTCATTTAGCTGACTAAGAGATACACTCTATCAAGCACACAGATCTCTCAACTCAAACAGTTTCCTCTTAAACACTCTGGAAATTATAGGAGGTTAGGATCTGGGGATGGGGTAAAGATAATCTAGTTTGTTCATTTTGTTCTGGTAGCATTTCTTTAGAGTTTAGCTGAATACTGAAATGAGGTGGGAAGCAGAATGTAGTCTCTGGACATTGACTTTGATGATAACATTAATAATTTAACTGTTGCAAGGAAATGAGTTTGTTCCTTAATACAGATATTTTTAGGCCTATATTCTTTTTCTCCTGTAATTTCTTATTTGTTAGTGAAAGAACATGATTTAATAGTAAAACTTGACCTTGTGAGTGTATAATGTGTAGCATTATAAACATTTAAATAGGAACATGTTTCTAAGTTATTATTTCTTGAGTTTCATAATTGTTCTTATGTGAATCATTACATAATTTTAATGTATTTTTGAGTCACATATACTAGATGTTGAAGAATGCCATATTTTTATTTTTCTTCTGACATTGTTTCCAGTACATCTACTGGCCTATAAAACATGTTAGACATTTAATGAGTTATCCCAAAGTTAACATGTTCAAAAGAAAACTTTTACTTCCTCTCCACTCAAAGTTTCCTCTACCTCAGCCTTCCCCATCACAATTCATACCACCAAAATTTACTCAGAAATTATTTTCCAAATGCTATGAAGTCATCCTTGATTCCCTTTTTTCTTTTCAATGCCTCTTTCAATTCATGAGCAAGTTTTCTCATCTTTTATGAACAAAACATACCTTCCTTTGGCTTTTCCTCACCACCTGCTTCCTTATCCCCATAGGTGGTGTCATTAACCTCTGCCCCTGGGCTTATTTTATTAGATTTCAGTAGACCCCCTACTTTCACTCTTACTCCTCTATGAGACACCAAGAGTGACCTTTGAGAAAGAATACATTAGATTGCCTTACTCACTGTGGTTAAAATTCCCCATTGCCTTCCAATTACAATTACATTAAATTCCATATATAGTTGCATCACTTACTTTTTGTTTTGTTTGGTGTTTGGGCCCTGCTACTTCTTTCATTATCTCTTTTCTTTCTCTGTTTTAGTTTCATTTCATTTTAGACACACTGATCATTTCTTTACTATAAAATTGGAATAATGATAAGAGGGGCAAGAAAAGAAAACAAAGCCATAAGACAGTCAAACAATATTTTTAAAGAGTTAAAAGAAGAAAAAACTTGTCAAATCAGAATTCCATATTAGCAAAAATATTCTTACAACTTAAGGCATATTCAAGTTACACAGAACCTGAAAGAATATAACCTCAGAATACCTATACTATAAGAAATAGTATTAGATTTTCTGAAAATGAGAGAAAATTATATGTATGAAATCTGATGAAATTATGTACATGTAGGAAGTAATGAAGAACACTAAAATAAATATAAATTTGGATAAATATAAAATTCAATGTGTGTATTTGGGTGAATTTGTAGTTTTTAAAAATACATTCTTTAAAAGAAAATTAATAACAAATGTTGTAGAGTTTATAATGTACATAGAAGTAAAATTAAAGTAAAAATATAACCAGAGAACTAAAAACAAATAATAAAACAGGAGGTGGGAAGTCATCTATTGAATTGCACAGCTGTTATTTTGCTATATTGCATAAAAAGTAGTGTAATATTATTTTAAGATAAACTATGGTGAGGAAAGATACTGCAATTAGGCAACAGAAGACAGTGATTTCCGAGAAATATCCCTATAGTAACCTTAGTTTGCCACTTAGAGAGATTTTTCAGGTCATGTCACTAGAGGAGTTGTACGCAGAGCTTAGTAGTCTTTCTGATTTGAAGACACCTAGTTGAGAATACAGGGACTTCAAAATAGCCAGTTTTCAGGGTAGAGTATAAGAACGTAAAGAGCTATTCACAGAAATAGGTGGTATTCTTCAGAAGGTCTCCATAGCATGCACGTGAGGAAAGTACTGAAAATTGGGATAAGAACATCTTAAAGAGATCAACAGATGCAATCCTCAGACATTACACAGGATGGAGAATGAAGTGTTACTATCAATCAAAGCTTCATAATTTACATAAGTAATAAGATTTTGCCTCAGTAGGAAGGGGGTGAGCCATTAGTCTGGAAAGATTGCTCTAGTACTCCCTAAGAAATATTAGAAATGAGACCTAAAAGAATCAGTCTCTTTCTAACCACCTTTACTGTATCTCAGAACAAACAAAAGAAATACTTGTAGGAGTACAAAAATGTCTAGCATTCAAAAATGTAAAATATACAATGTCTGCAATCCAGTCAAAAATTGATAATCATGCAATGACATTTGTATGAAATTTTGAAAAAGATTGGGAAAATTGTGAGAAAAAATTAAAATGATACATGAAACATGATAAAAATAACAGACAAGGACATTAGAAAAACTGTATCCATATTCTCTCACATATCCAATTGTATTTCACTTGTTATGTGTTCAAGAAACTAGAGGAAAACATTCACATCTTAAGTAGAGTCATAAAATATATGCATTTGAAATATACCTATAAGTCTCTGTCTTTGTATCAATATCTGCCTATATAGCTATGCTATATTTTCAAGCTCAAACTTCTAGGGATGAAAACTAAAATGCTTGTGATAAAAAAATACCTGATTTGATTAGTAGCAGATTAGATATCATAGGGAAAATCTTAGTTAACATTGACACAACAATACAAATGATTCAAAATGGAATACAAAAAGATGACAAATCAAATATCAGTAAGCTGTCAGTGGATGATGGTAGAAAACAAATAAAAAATTTTAATAATGGCCACATATCTTCCAAATATGAGGGAAACTACAAACCCAAATATCCAACACGCACATGCACATGCACCAAAACCCACTGCTCAACTAAAATGTCCATATTGTACCTGCGAAACAGATCAATCTATTTCACCTGTGTTAGTCATGAAATGTAGCAAAATGATGGGTTGATTTTCAGTTGCAAAGGACCCCCCCAATTGCAATTTATGTAACCTGAGAAGGCCCAGATCAACCAAGTGAGGCAGATTCATGATCCCAGAGCCAACCAGAACAGAAACATCAACCACAGGTGAAACTTAAGTACTTGGATCAAGGAACAGGGACCATATTAAGGGAGGGGACAGCAGTGCGTGGTGGTTCATGCCTGTAATCCCAGTGCTTTGAGAGGCTGGGGCAGGAGGATCTCATGAGGCTAGGAGTTTGAGACTAGCCTGGTCAAGATAGTGAACCCCAATCTCTACAAAAACATTGAAAATTAGCTAGGCGTGGTAGCGTGTATCTGTAGTCCTAGTTACTCAAGAGGCTCAGGTGAGAAGATCCCTTGAACTTAGGAGTTTGAGGGTTTGGTGAGTTATGATAATACCGCTGTACACCCACCTGAGGGAAAGAGCCAAGACTCTGTCTCTAGAAGAGAGAGAGAGAGAGAGAGAGAGAGAGAGAGAGAGAGAGAGAGAGGTGAGAGTTGTCCTGCTTTGTTGCAGTACAAATTTAAAACCCAAGAACTCAACAATACCTTTGCATGGCACAATCAGATCATGCCTCATTGTGTTTTCCTATTTCCCTCACAGTTATCCTTTGTCCATAAAAGCTGCCCCAGACCACAGCTTGTTAATACTGATTTGAGTGTCTCCTGTCTCCTTGTCAGGTGACTCCCAATAAAGCTTTCCAACTTCTCAAAAGTTGGTGCCAAAGTATTGCGCGACTCTTGTGGCCGGCATGGCAGTTTTGCCGGCGCTTCGGCACGGTGGTTCTCGGTGCAGAGTAAACGGGACTAGCTTCCCTTTTGATCGACGTTTGGATCTCCGGGAAGGCAAGTCACCCATTTACATGATTGAAATAGGGCCTCAAGAGGGGAGCCAGACCAGAGGTCCCCTGAGCAGAAAAACACCATGAATCTTAATGTCACGGTTTTAGCCGGCGCAGTGGGTTGCTCAGATTTTGGCATTGGGAATCAACAAGTTGGACGTCCACTCAGAGACCTAAATTGAAAGTAAGTAATTACAGAGGTGACAGGTGGATAAAATTACAATGACGGGAAGGAAACAGTGTGAAAAAGCTGAGAATACCCAGAAGCAGAACACTTCTCCTACAGGTGATCACAGTTCTTCACCATCAAGGGAACAAGGCCTGATGGAGAACGAGTGCATTCCAATGACACAAATGTGCTTCAGAAGGTGGATGGTAAGGAACTTTTTTGAGTTAAAAGAACATGTTCTAGCCCAATGCAAAGAAACTAAAAACGTTGAAAAAAGGTTTGACGAAATCCTAATGAGAATAGACAATTTAGAAACGAATATAAGGGAATTATTGGAACTGAAGAACACAATAAGAGAACTTCGCAAAGTATGCACAGGTTTTAACAGTCAAATTGATCAAGCAGAAGAAAGGATATCAGAGGTCAAAGACCTACTTAATGAAATGAAAGGAGAAGACAAGATTCGAGAACAAAGAGTAGAAAGGAATGAGCAAAGTCTCCAGGAAATATGGGACTATGTGAAAAGACCTAATTTACGATTAATCAGTGTACCTGAATGTCATGAAGAGAGTGAATCTAAGTCGGAAAATATTTTTTAGGATGTTATTCAGGAAAACTTTCCTCACCTAGTAAGGCAGGATAATACTCAACTCCAGGTAATCCAGAGAACACCAGAAAGATATTCCTCAAGTAGACCAACTCCAAGACATATAATTGCTAGATTTACTAGGGTACACAAAGACTTAACATAAACAGATGGAGGAAGATTTACTAATTAAATGAAGAGAAAAAAAAAGCAGGAGTTGTAACTCTTGGCTCTGAAAAAATAGACTTTAATAGTAATAAAGACTAAAAGAAACAAAGAAGGGCATTACATAATGGTAGAAGGATCAATGTAACAACAGAAGTTAATGATTATAAATACATACATACCTAATATAGGAGCACCCAGATACATAAGACAAGTTTTTATTGACTTACAAAGAGATTTGGACTCCCGCACAATAACGCCGGGAGATTTTGACATCACATTGTTAATTTATAATACACCCATTCTGAAAGTGACTATGTAACAGAAAGTGAATTACTCTTTAGTATTTACATAGTATCTCACAGACCTAAATGAAATATTGGTTGACTATTTGTTATTTTCTTCCTGTATTCCTTTCTGTCTCTGTTGTTAAGTATAATTGACGGCATAAAAGAGGTTTTTAATACCTTTTTAAGATTGCATTCCAGCCTGGGCAATAGAGCAAGAATTCTGTTCTCTCTCTCACTTTTTCTCTTTTTTTCTCTTA
>CAUYQU010016851.1:0-67370 GCA_963574635.1 Cheracebus regulus | reverse complement strand
TAGCACTTGCCATGTCGTATTCTTTTCTTCCTGATGGGAACGGAGTGTGTTCATAAATTCACTTCTTTGCTGCTGAACATAGTATGCCAAAGGTCGCTGCACTCCTCTGGGCTTGCTATCTGCATTTCTTTTTTTTTTTTTTATAAGATGGGGTTTCACCATGATGGCCAGGCTAGTCTTGAACTCCTGACCTCAGGTGATCCGCCCACCTCGGCCTCCCAAAGTGCTATGATTACAGGCATGAGCCACCGCACCCGGCCTGCATTTCTATCTTGAAGGAGCAAGCAAACATGCAAACCTCGTGCCCTTTGTGTGGGCGTTTTGCTACCTGGCTCATTGAATGAACACTTCCCCCACTACAGTTAAGGAGAGCTTTGCTTGGCTCAGACCTTTGAAGGATCCAAAAGTATTTCTTTTTGTTTGTTTGTTTTGAGATGGAGTCTCACTCTGTTGCCCAGGCTGAAGTGCAGTGGCACAATCTCAACTCACCACAACCTCCACCTCCCAGGTTCAAGCGATTCTCCTGCCTCAGCCTCCTGAGTAGCTGAGATTACCAGTGCACATCATCACGTCTGGTAAATTTTTGTATTTTTAGTACAGACGGGGTTTTACCACATTGGCCAGGCTGGTCTCAAGCTCCTGACCTCAGGTGATCCATCCACCTTGGCTTCCCAAAGTGCTGGGATTCCAGGCCTGAACCACCGCACTCGATCCAAAGGTGTTTTGTAGGAGATAGCAATTGTTACTGAATTTTACCAAGATGGGTAATCTTTAACCTGGAGAAGGTTATAAAATGGGGTATGCTCTTCCAGGGTTGCCTGTAAAGTCCCTTTAAAGTCTCAGCTGGAGGCTGGAGGCACCCCTCTGTGTCCTTTCCCCCAACTTGAGCCACAGGGCTGAGGGATGCCCAGACATGAAGCTGACCACTCTTGAGCCAACCCTGAAAGCAATGCTGGCAATGCAAAGGTTGCTCAGGGTTCTGCTTTTCATAGGGAAGAAAAGGCCGCAGGAACCCCTTCCACTGTTCTGAGCGCTTGCCATGGATTATCATTTAATTCTCACAACAGCCTTCAAAGTAGGTCCTATTCTCATCACCGTTTTACAGATGAGGAAACCGAGGCACAGAGAAGTTAAGTAACTTGCTCAACATTATATGCAGTGGCCGAGCACAGTGGCTCATGCCTATAATCCCAGCACTTTGGGAGGCTGAGGCAGGAGGATCACTTGAGGCCAGAAGTTAGAGACCAGCCTGGGCAACATGGTGAGACCCCTTCTCTACAAAAAAGTTAAAAGTTAGCCAGGTGTGGTGGCATGCACCTGTAGTGCCAGCTACTTGAGAGGCTGAGTTTGGAGGGTCCTCTGAGTCTGGGAGGCTGAAGCTGCACTAAGCCTTGATCGCACTACTGCACTCCAGCTGGGGCAACACAGTGAGACCCTATCTCTGAAAGATAAAAGGTAAAAAAGATTATATTCAGCTGAAATTCCCATCTGAATTAATTAAAATTGTTCAAGGGCATCTTGTCCAGAGAGACAGTTCCTCTGTTTTGGGACTGGTCCCCTATCCTTCACGAAGGAAGCCTTCCCCCATCCCTGGCTGGGTTGTCCATTTCTCTTTGGGGAAATCATTGCCCCACACCTCCTTCTCACTTGAATTTACCACTCCCTGTTGTAATTCCCCATTCATTTCTTCTTCCAGCACTAGGCTGTCCGTTCCTTAAGGATGTAGGATGACTGTGTCTTTTCTCTGCCCCCAGCATTGTTCTGGGATGTGGCATAAGGTGAACATGTGGTCCATATTTGAATAAGTAAATATTTTACTTGAATTAACTTTTTCAGAGAAATTGTTGGGAAGGTTTGGTGTATACAGTTGACTCTTGAACAACACAGGGGTTAGGGACACCAACACCCTTGCACCGTCAGAAATCCACATATAACTTTTTTTTTATTTTTGAGACTGAGTCTCACTCTGTTGTCCAGGCTGGAGTGCAGTGGCGTGATCTCAGCTCACTGCACTCTCTGCCTCCCAGTTCAAGACATTCTCCTGCCTCAGCCTCCCCAGTAGCTGGGATTACAGGCATCGACCACCATGCCCAGCTAATTTTTGTAACTTTAGTAGAGAACGGGGTTTCACCATGTTGGCCAGGCTGGTCTCGAACTCCTGACCTCAGGTGATCCACCCACCTCGGCCTCCCAAAGTGCTGAGATTACAAGCATGAGCCTCCACGCCTGGCCTCCATGTATAACTTTATAACTTTTGACTCCCCACAAACTTTACTACTAATAGCCTCCTGCTAATCTGAAGCCTACTAGTAACAGTTAATTAACTAAGATTAGTCTCTGTGTATATTTTATGCATCTATGACATACCTCACTTTTTCTTAAATTTTTTCACTGTTTCTAGGCTACACAGTTTGTCTTTGAGTTTTCTAATTGTCACAAATCTTCAAAACTTTTCCAGTATATTTGTGGGAAAAAATCCACGTTAGTGGACCCATGCAGTTCAAACCCATGTTCAAGGAAATACTCTTTTTAGGTATTTTTATTTTTATTTTTATTTTTTTGAGACAGACTATGAGTGTCACTCTATCACCCGGACTGGAGTGCAGTGGCGCAATCTCAGCTCACTGCCACCTCTGCCTCCCGGATTCAAGTGAACCTCACGCCTCAGCCTCCCAAGTAGCTGGGATTACAAGCATGTGCCACCATACTGGCCTAATTTTTATATATTTAGTAGAGACGGGGTTTTGCCATGTTGGCCAGGCTGGTCTTGAACTCCTGACCTCAAGTGATCTGCCCACCCGAGCTGCCCAAGGTACTGGGATTACAGGCATGAGCCACCATGCCCAGCTTGTTTCTAGGTTTTGAATTTGCTTGGAGAGTTTCGTTTCATTTCCACCTTGCCCATTATTTTAAGTAACTTTTTTCTTTTGAGATTAGCATAGATTCACAGACAGTCATAAGAAATGACACAGAGAAATCCTATGTGTTCTTTATCCTGTTTCCCCAACAGCACCATCTTACTAACCTATAGAGTACAATATCACAACCAAGATATTGACATGGATACAGTCCATCCATTTTATTCAGAGTTCCCCAGCTTTACATGCATTCACCTTGCACGTCTTTTATTTGTTTGTTTGTTTGTTTTTGAGACAGGGTCTTGTTCTGTCACCTAGGCTGGAGTGCAATCAACAGCTCACAATAGCTCCTGGGCTTAAGCAATCCTCCCGAATAGCTGGGACCACAGGCATGCACCACCTTGCTTGGCTAACCCTTTTATTTTTTGTAGCGACAGGGTCTCACTATGTTGCCCAGGCTGGTCTGAAACTCCTGGGCTTAAGTCACCCTCTTACCTCAACCTCCCAAAGTTCTGGGATTACAGGCATTAGCCACCATGCCTGGGGCCAGCTTTTAAAGATTTTGATTTGAGGTTCCCAATTCCCATTGCCACTTTGCTGAAAAAAAGGGGCTCAAGTTCCAGTGGAGTGTGGAGTTGGCCGTGATCATGCGTTCTCAAGGCTGAGACATCCCTAGAGTGACTTTAGGTGTCTGTTCTGGGCTGCATCCAGGCAGGGAAGGAAGCACAGGCAAAGGAAGGCAGGCCGCCACGTCCTAACACCTCAGTTCCAGTTTTGGACACACAGAGAGCTCTGTGCTCCCGCCTACACTCTGCCTTCTCCGACTTCCTCCCCATTCGCGACGTTTCACTTGATTGTCAGGCCCAGCTGGTGGCGTTCTGCTGGAACCACTGGGCGAGCAAGCCCGAGAGGTCATGAGTCATTAGTACCTGGGGACACCAGTGTTCGCCCTTGTCTGTCCAGTGACTGTGTCCCCATGAGCTCAATTCTTTGTTCTGGGTCTTGAGTTCTGGAGAGCCCCAGCTTTGCTTGGGGATGTCCTGTGGAAGTAAGAGCAGCGTGTCAAAGTTACACAGTTTTGGGAGAAAGTGCTGAGTCTACCAGACATCTCCCCACTGGAGTTGGCATTGTGGGAGGGAGATGAGAACTCTGCAGAGATTTCTGCTAAAAGCCTGGAGCGAGAAGCAGATGCTTCATACTGGCTGAGATAAGAGGCCAGTGCCTTGCTGTAGTTTTAATTTTCCACAGGAGCAAAATGAGTGTAAAGATTGTATTAATCCACCTTTGCATAATCACCCCTAAGCCCTGCATTCATGATTCTGCAGAAAAACTAGGCAGCCAGACAGACCTGGTTCAGTTCCAACCAACACTTACTTGTACCAAGAATAGGATGCCTTTTGCTTAAGCTTGTCTCAGCCTCAGCTTCTCAGTCTGTAAACTGGCACTATTCCACTACATCCCAAGATGCTTCAGAGCATCAGGGATGTCGGGAAATCAGTTCGCATAGGGCGAATGTAGATAAAGCCTGATCCACCAAAGGGCCTTTTGGCTTTCTTTGCCTGAGTTTTCTCATCTGCTAAGTGGGAGGAAATTTTCCTTGCATTGGAGTGGTGTTAAGTCTCAGAATGCACAGCACTCGAAGTCGGTAGAGATACTGAGCAGTTTTCAGTGATAACCAAACTGAATGGTCTGACTCCAGGACACCAGCGCAATGCCAGTTCTTGGGGCCGAGCAGTTGCTCCGAGGGAGAGGACAGTCAAGCACTGCACAGGACCTTAGAACCTGGGACTATGAGGAATCTCTGAGCTGATTGTCCCTTTGTGCTTAAAGTCTCTCTCCTGCATCTTAGATAAGAAGGCGGCCAGCGTCCAGAGTGGGTCCCACCCAAGCCAAGGAGCTTTCTCAGTTATTGAACCAACATCCGCCTTCCATTATATAACTTACTGTAGATTGCAGCCATAGTACAGGACAGAGCTGGGACTCAAACCCAGGTCTGAGTGCACAGCCCATGACAAAAACACCTAGGCCCCGTTACCTCTGTCATTCAGGTTCCCACTGTTGCACTCCAATCTGTCCAGGACTCACCACAGCCCTGGGAACACAGCAGGATTAAAGAGGGACCAGGGTGACCATGCAGGGGGACCTTGGGGAAGAAGGCTGCCCTCTGCTCAGGAGGTCTCAGGAAGTTTGGGATCAGGCCAGGCATGGTGGCTCACTCCTGTAATCCCATCACTTTGGGAGACTGAGGCAGGCAGATCACTTGAGGTCAGGAGTTCAAGACCAGCATGGCCAACATGGTGAAACCCCTTCTCTACTAAAAATATAAAAATTAGCTGTGTGTGGTGGTGTGTGCCTGTAATCGCAGCTACTCAGGCAGAGGCAGGAGAATTGCTTGAATCCAGGAGGCAGAGGTTGCAGTGAGCCAAGATCGTGCCACTATACTCCTGCCTAGGAGACAGAACAAGACTCTGTCTCAAAAAAAAAAAAAAAGAGAGATGTTTGGTTATCAGCAGCCTGACTGTGGTCCCTGAGCTCTGGCCAGCCCTTCTTCTGGTCTACAGATGCTGACAGGCCCACAGGACCATCACAGGAGTGAGCAGAAGTGTTCCCAGCAGCCAGGTGCCCTGGGGCCAGATCGGAGAAGCCTAGTCTTAGACAGGCCTCTTCAAGCTGACCCCAGGCCGTCCACTTGCCTGGTCGGGGAAGCTTCTCAGGTTGAACAATCATTTGTTCATTTTAATTTTTCCTCCTGGAAAACTGGCCTGCTGCTCCCATCCCCAGAGGCATCTGTGTCCCAGGAAATTACCAACACTCAACATGTAACTTACATCGCATATCGACTGTGAAATCAAGACGAACGAAAGGCAAGGAGCTTGCATGCTGGCAGAGAGAGACTGATGAATCATGAACGAATGAGAAAGAGATGGATAATGGTGACAAAAATAAAATGTGTTGATCTGAAAGCAGTGGGACTACCTTAAGTTGAGGTCAAGGAAGGCTGCTCTGAACAGGTGATATTTGGGCCAAGGAAGGAGACAGCCATTTCAGGCCTGGAGGAAGCTCACTCCAGGCAGGGATGCGGCAGATGCATGGCAGGTCCCATTTTGGGAGGACTTGAGGTCATCATTAGACGGTTGAGTTTTATTGTCTGTGCAATTAGAGACCTTTGGTAGGTTATTAACTAAAGAGTGACATGATGTGTTTCACTTTAACATAATCCCTCTGGGTGCTCCGTGCAAAGTGGATTGAAGAAGACCTCGATAGCATCAGGGAGACCACTTAGGAGGCTGCCACAGCCAATTACAAGTGGAAGTAGCTTGGATTCAGGTGGAGACAGGAAGGGAGGATGACCTGGAAATGCCTGGAACAGTCCAGACACGTGCAGTTGCAGTCACTGCCTAGGTTCAGATCAGAACCCCTGTGAGGATGTATAAACTTGAACCTCCCTTTCCGCCTGTGCAAGTTTTTCATTTTGTTTTTGTTTTTGTTTTTTTGTTTTGTTTTTGGAGACAGGGTCTTGCTGTGTCGCTCAGGCTGGAGTGCAGTGGCGCGATTCCAGCTCACTGCAACCTCCACCTCCCAGGTTCAAGCGATTCTCCCCCTCAGCCTCCAGAGCAGCTGGGATTATAGGCACACACCACCACGCCCAGCTACTTTTTTGTAGTTTTAGTAGAGATAGGTTTCACCATGTTGGCCGGGCTGGTCTCAAACTCCTGACCTCAGGTAATACCCCTGCCTCAGCCTCCCAAAGTGCTGGGATTACAGACGTGAGCCATCGTACCTGGCCCTGTGCAAGTTTTAAATTGCAGGAGGCGATCCTTTGTAAACTGGAGATTTAGTAATAACTGACATGATTGGTAAAAATATTCATTGAGATCATACTTTCACCTCCTGAGGCTGCTGCAAAAAAATTGCCACAAACCGAGTGACTCAAAACAATGGAAATTTATTCTCCTACAGTTCTAGAGGCCAGAAGTCCAAAATCCAGGGATCAGCAGGACCCTACTCTATCTGATGGTTCTAGGGCCTCAACCTTGTCTGCTGCCAGAGGAGTGGTTGAGAGTAGCTGAGTGCATGGTCCTCCTTCAACAACTGCTTGGTTCTGTCGTATGGAGAGACCACATTTTGCTTATCTGCTCCTCTGCTCATGGATCCTTGGGTTTGTTTCCACCTTCTGGCTTTTATGAATAGTGCTGCAATTGACCAGGCACAATGACTCATCCCTGTAATCCCAGCACTTTGCGAGGCCAAGGTGGGCAGATCACCTGAGGTCACGAGTTCAAGACCAGCCTGGCTAACATGACAAAACCCCATCTCTACTAAAAAAAATACGAAAATTAGCCAGGCATGGTGGCTTACACCTGTAATCCCAGCTACTCAAGAGGCTGAAGCACAAGAATCACTTGAACCAAAGAGGCAGAGGTTGCTGTGAGCCATGATTGCACCAGTGTACTCCAGCCTGGGCAACAGAGTGAAACTCTGTCTCAAAAAGAAAAAACAACCAAAAAAAAAAATAGTGCTGCAATGAACACTAGCAGATAAGTATCCGTTTGAGTCCTTGCTCTCAGTCTTTGGGGTATGTACCTGGAAGTGGAATTGCTGGATCATATGGTGATTCTGTATCCAACTTTTCGAGAAACTGCCTGTTTTCCAAAAAAGAGAAGATTGGGGAGGGGAGATCCTGTTGCAGTCACCTGTGGAATGTGCAGACGGCCACCCTGAGTAGTGATTACTTCATTTATTTATTTTTGCAGTGAATTTAAAAAACAACAACAACAACAAAACAGGGCCTTGAATCACCTGAGGTCAGGAGTTTAAGACCAGCCTGGCCAACATGGCAAAACTCCATCTCTACAAGAATATAAAAATTAGCCAGGCATTATGGCAGGTGCATGTAATCCCAGCTACTCGGGAGGCTGAGGCAGGAGAATCACTTGGACCTGGGTATTGGAGGTTGCGGTGAGCCGAGATCATGCTATTGCACTCCAGCGTGGGCAACTGAGGAAGACTCTGTCTCAAAAATAAATAAATAAATAAAACAGGGCCTCACTCTGTCACCCAGGCTGGAATGCAGTGGTGTGATCTCGGCTCCGGGGCTCCTCAGCAACCTTGGCCTCCTGGGCTTAAACCATCCTCCCATCCCATCCTCCTGAGTAGCTGGGGCCACAGGTGTGCATCACCATGCCTGACTAAATTTTTTTGGTATTTTTTGTAAATACAGGGTTTTGCCATGTTGCCCAGGCTGGTGCAGTGAATCAATATGTCTTTCTTTCTTTCTTTCTTTTTCTTTCTTTCTTTTTTTTTTCTTTAGACAGGGCCTCACTCTGTCACGATCATAGTTCACTGCACCCTCGACCTCCTGGGCTCAGGTGATTCTCACACCTCAGCCTTCCAAGTAGCTAGGATCATAGGTGTGTGACGCCTGGCTAATTTTTATATTATTGGGTAATTTTTGTAGAAACAGAGTTTCACCATGTTGCCCAGGATGGTCTCAAACTCCTAGGCTCAAGTGATCCACCCACCTCGGCCTCCAAAAGCACTGGGATTGCAGGCATGAGCCACTGTACCCAGCCTGCAGTGAATGCTTCTCAGTGCTTGCCTCTGGCATGCTGTGCTGGGTGTAAGATACAGACATGAGTGTTGTATGTGTGGTTTTTGCCCTCTCACAGCTTGCAATTACTTGGAGAAGAGCCATTAACTAAAATTGCAAACTTAATTTTGGGGAAAGGGTGCTGGACTTTCCTAATATTTTCTTCCTCCTTCCATCTTTAAATTGATGAATAACTTAACACAACAAACTGCACTAAACTTACATACACGGCTCCATGAATTTTTACCTGTGAATACAACCATGGAACCAGCACCTAGATCAAGATCTAGACCATCCCCGCCCACCAAGAACTTCCCTCATGCCCCAGCAGGTAACTGCTATTTAACGTCTTCACCGTACCATAGATTAGCTTTGCCTCTTTTAGAACTTTATAAATGGAATCTTACAGTAGATACTCCTTGGTTTCACGTGTCTCCCTCTGTACTGTTTGTGAAATCCCAGAGTTAATTCTTTTTTTAAAGACACATTGACTTGCTGTGACCCAGGCTGGAGTGCAGTGGCTTGATCATAGCTCCCCTGTAGCCTTGAACTCCTGGGATCAAGCAATTCTCCCACCTCAGCTTCCCAAGTAACTGGAACTACAGGTGTGCACCACTACATCTAGCTAATTTTTTTAAAAAAATTCTTTTTTGGAGAAACAGGGTCTCACTATGTTGCTCAGCTGGTCTTGAACTCCCCAGCTCAAACAGTTATCCGCCTCGGCCTCCCAAAGTGTTGGGATTACAGGCATGAGCCAACATGCTGGCCCTTATTCTTTTTTTGCTTTGTTATGTTTTTTTCTCTTTAAGATGGAGTCTCACTCTGTCTGTTGCTCAGGCTGGAGTACAGTGGTGTGATCTCGGCTCACTGTAACCTCTGTTGCCCAGATTCAAGCAATTCTCTTGCCTTGGCCTCCCAAGTAGCTGGGACTACAGGTGCACACCACCACACCCTGTTAAATTTTGTATTTTTAGTAGAGACAGAATTTCACCATGTTGACCAGGCTGGTCTCAAACTCTTGACCTAAAGTGATCCGCCTTAGCCTCCCAAAGGACTAGGATTGTAGGCATGAGCCACCGTACCCGGTCCTGACCCTAATTGGTTAACAACAGCAGTATGGGCTGTGAATGAAACATGTTCTGTGCTACAGGAGCATATAGTAGTGAGCCATAATCGAATCTGGAGTGAATAGCGTGAACACTGGGAAGAGAAGCACCCACCTTTACTAAGCATGCACTGTTGGCCAGGCCCTACCCATAGAAGGAGAGGGCAGGGCCTGCCTGGCCAGAGGGCACAGCTCTGGAACCGTCCCCAGTGGGTTGGACCGCACCTCTGCCCTTCGCTTTCCGATGTGACTGAGCAGGTGACTTCACTTCACTGTGCCTCAGTTTTTCCTTTTGTGTAATTAAAATACTGATGGTCGCTGCATTATTCCACAAATCTCAATGATCAGCAGTCATGGATCAGGGATCTGTAATCAGGGATCCTGCATCATCTGGACAATGTTGGGGAGACCGAAGTAAAATAGGGGATACCTGTTAGTCAGGGAAGGGGAGAGAAGGGGAGAAGGAAGGCAGGGGTGCAATTGAAACTCAGGCAGCCAAGACCCGAGGAAGACAGGTCAGGAGCCCCCGGTCTCTGTGGAAGAGATTTTTAGGCAGTGGAAAGGGCAGGAGCGGGCTCTTGGGTCAGGCTGAAGCACGAGGGGGCCAGTGTGGCAGAGCAAGCGTGGGTGGCAGGGAGGGGAAGGACGTGGAGGTGGAGATGTAGAGGGGACCTACAGGCCTGCTGGAGGCTGCTCTGTTGGCATTGGCTGTCACTCTGGGATGGAGGTATATTGGTTCATTCTCAAACTGCTATAAAGAAATACCTGAGACTGGATCATTTATAAAGAAAAGAGGTTTAATTAGCTCATGGTTCTGCAGGCTGCACAGGAAGCATAGCAGCTTATGCTTGTGGGGAGACTTCAGGAAACTTACAGTCATGACAGGAGGTGAAGAGAGAGCAGGCATCTTACAAGACCAGAGCAGGGGGAAGAAAGAGAGCAGAGAGGAGCTACACTCTGGGTTTTTTTGGTTTTTTGTTTTTTTTGGTCTGTCCCCCAGGCTGGAGTGCAGTGGTGCAATCTCGGCTCACTGCAACCTCCACCTCCTGGGTTCAAGCAATTCTCCTGCCTCAACCTCCCAAGTAGCTGGGATTACAGGCATGCTCCACCATGCCCAGCTAGTTTTTGTATTTTTAGTAGAGATGGGGTTTCACCCTGTTGGCCAGGCTGGTCTCAAGCTCCCAACCTCAGGTGATCTGCCCGCCTCAGCCTTCCAAAGTGCTGGGATTACAGGCATGAGCCACCACACCTGGCCATACTCTTTTGAACAACCAGATCTCATGAGAACTCTATCACAAGAACGGCACAGAAGGGATGGCGCTAAACTATTCATGAGAAGCCCGCCCCCATGATCTAGTCACCTCCCACCAGGCCCCTCCTCCAACATTGGAGATTACATTTCAACATGAGATTTGGGTAGGGACATGGATCCAAACCATATCTGGGAGCCATTGGAGGGTGTTGACCAGAGTAGGGACTGATGTGACCTGACCTAACTTTTGCAAAAGACCACTTTGGCTCCTGTGTTGATTGCATGCAGACTACAGCCAATGACAGGAGCAGGTTGATGTTTAGGACACCACGGCAGGAACCTGGGGTCTTGGATCACAGGGGAAATGACGGAGGCAGAAGAAGTGGGCAGATACCGGATCTGTTTTCAAGGTGGAGCCAGCAGGATGTACTGGACTAGGTGTGATGCACCAGAGGGTGCCAGGAAGGTGTAGTGGCTTAAAGAGCCCCGTGCAGGCCCCGGGATCCAGGCAGAGTTAAAGAACACCTCTCTCTTGTCAAAGCATTGTTTTTATGGGTAGGATAAAAACAATGTATTTATAGGAAAGGATACTGGCTTTCTAGATACAATAATGATATAAAAGTTTCCACTTAAATTACTGCTGTTAAGGGCCAGGCGCAGTGGCTCATGCCTGTAATCCCATCGCTTTGGGAGGCCAAGACAGGTGGATCACCTGAGGTCAGGAGTTCAAGACCAGCCTGGCCAACATGGTGAAACCCCCATCTCTTCTAAAAGTATAAAAAAATTAGCTGGGCATGACAATGGTTGCCTGCAGTCCCAGCTACTCAGGAGGCTGAGGCAGGAGAATCGCTTCAACCTGGGAGGCAGAGGTTGCAGTGAGCCAAAATCATGCCATTGATCTCCAGCCTGGGTGACAGAGCAAGACTCTGTCTCAAAAAAATTTTTTTACTGCTGTTAAAAAGCAAGATATTGATTTGCAGTAGCTTTGAAGGTCAAAAAAAAAAAAGCAAGATAATTTCAAGCAAACGTCTTACAAATGTTGGTAAATAATAGAACATTTAGGTGGGCAGCAAATGCTGACTTTGGAAAAGTATGCTCTGTGTGTGTTGCTGACATGTTAGCAGAGAAAGGAGGTGGTGTCTGAGGGCAAAAGTGGCTTGAGTGTGTGTGCATTCTCTAAAAACTGAACTCTGCTTGAAATTGAGTGAAATGGATCTCGAGTTTGTTATTAGGAAGCTAGAAAAGACCTATAGTTTGAAGGCTTGGAATGTCTACATGAGGGACAAAGTGTTTCTGTAAAGGGTCAGACGGTAAATATTTTTGGTATGTGGGCCATGTCATTTCTCTACCCAATACTCAGCCCTGCCATTGAAGCGCAAAGCAGCCATGAATGAATGGGTGAGGCTGTGTTTCAATAAAGCTTTATTTTAAAAATTCAGGCCACTGGCCATAGTTGTGAATCCTTAGCCTAGAGTCTGCAACCCAGGGCACAGAGCCTCAAGAACATCCTCTCTCCTGGCCTTCTAGAAATTTGAGACTTCTTAACCCTGAGCTTTCCTTTCTTCCACTACCTTGGGTTGAGTTGAAAAGCCTTCCTTTGTGTCAACTGGAAGTGCACTAAACTCCCTGAATGTGCTGACCTACTTTCAACTTTAAGTATTTCCACCTGGGAACTGGAATCCAATTTGACCTCGTTCCATGCCAGAAAGCTTATGTTCTTTTTTTTATAGTCTGTTTGGAAGCTCATCTCCTCTTTCCACACCTTCGGAAACCAAACTGAACACAGATCAATTTCCAAGTGCCTCTGGGGCTCTCTGTTAATGCCATGTCAAGTTATTCAGTAGCTGTTTTCCTATAATTAAATGTCTGGACACACTGGACTGCCGTCCACTGAAGTTACTCTCGTACCCTGGTGAAGTTTCTCTGTGCATATAATTTGAGAACGCTAGAGAACGCTTTTCTCCAAACATTTGATAAAATTAATAATACAGGTTATTAATGAAGAATCGCAAACTACAAAAAGGTGGAAACAACTAGACGGCCACTCCATAGCCTCATATTCAAGATGCAACGGTATTAAACAGAAAACACATTTCTTTCCAGCCTTCCTTTATCGTGTATCAGTTTATGATTTTGTTTTTCTGTGCCTGAAAAAAATTATAGCCAGACTGCATATAAAATTTTATATTCTTTTTTTTCTCTCAATACATGGCTTCAAAAATCACTTCCCTGTCTTTTTACAAGTTTTCAGTAACTGTCATATAATCAAGTTGTTGTACCACAACTTATTGGAGCAATCCTCAACTGTTGGTTATTTACATTGTCTTATTTTTTCTTTTTTGCATGCTTCTTTTTTAAAAATTTTTTAAATTTTTGTACAAATGGGATCTCACTATGTTGCTGAAGCTGGTCTCAAACTCCTGGGTTCAAGTGATCCTCCTACCTTGGCCTCCAAAAGTGCTGGGATTACAGGCATGAGCCCCTGTGCCTGGCCTGCTCTTTAAATTCCACTGCTCTGAACATCTCTGAGCATAAAACTATTCCTTCATGTAGTATTGCTTACATTAGCTAAATTTCTAGAGTTGGGATTTTTTTTTTTGATGGGGGACTGTATTAGTCTGTTTTCACACTACTATAAAGATACTGTCTGAGACTGGGTAACTTATAAACAAGAGGTTTAATTGACTCACAATTCGACATGGCTGGGAAGGCCTCAGGAAACTTACAATCATGGCAGAAGGGGAAGTGGAGCAGGCACCTTCTTCACAAGGCAGCGGGAGCGAGACAGCGCGCGCAGGCAGGGGAAACTGCCACTTTAAAACCATCAGATCTCATCAGAACTCCCTAACTACCATGAGAACAGCATGGGAGAAATTGCCCCCATGATCCAGTTACCTCTCATCAAATCCCTCCCTTGACACATGGAGATTACACTTCAAGGTGAGATTTGGGTGGGGACACAGAGCCAAACCATATCAAGGGCTTTCCAGACTTTACTGGAAAGCCTGCTAGACAAATTCTAAAAGAGCTGTAACATTGAGTTGGAATTTCTTAAGGTCAAAATATTTAATATCTGTTTATGTTGTTTTTCAAAAGGTCTGGATTCAGATACTCTCCAGCAGTGTCTGCTGGGAGAGAAAGAGCCAGGGGTGATGGTCTGGCTTTCAGACCTGAGATCAGACAGGCAGATAGCTGAACTCCCAGGCAGTCTGTTGGTTGGTGGTTGGTTTGTTGGTTGTTTGGATGTCTTTTTGTTCTGGATCTCATTTCAAAGAGAGCAGATTGACTCCACACCTAACGCACATCCTCAGTTTTACAAAGCAGTTAAGAGGGAAGTCAGATTTCATAGTCCAAATGATGCTATTCCTTGAGTATAATTGTGCACCAGCCATTATCCTGTGTTTCTTAGTAGAGCCTTTGGATTATGAATTTGCACACAGTTGAATCACAGTAATTTGTTTTATAGTTCTGTAATTCAGGAAGTGACGTTTCTTCCAAGGCCTCAGCTCCCTCATCTGTAAAATGGAAATAATAAGAATTCACTGGACAAATATTCAGTGCGCCTGTCGGATGTGCCAGCCCCTGTGCAGTCCATCTCTGGAGCTGGCATGGAAGGCGTACATTAAAAAGATAGTCATGTTGGGTGCAGTGGTTCATGCCTGTAATCCCAACACCCTGAGAGGTTGAGGCAGGTGGATCACTTGAGACCAGTCTGGGCAACATGGCAAAACCCTGTCTCTACAAAAAAAAAAAAAAATACAAAAAATTAGGCTTAGTGGCACACACCTGTAGCTGAGCCACGAGGCTGAGGTAGGAGAATCACCTGAGCCCAGAAGGTAAGGCTGCAGTGAGCTGTGATTGCACCACTGTACTCCAGCCTGGGCAACAGAGATCTTGTTTCAAAAAAAAAAGGCCAGGCATGGTGGCTCATGCCTTAATCCCAGCACTTTGGGAGGCCAAAGTGGGTGGACCACTTGAGGCAATGAGTTCAAGACCAGCCTGGCCAACATGGTGAAACCCCATCTCTACTAAAAATACGTAAATTAGCTGAGTGTGGTGGCATGTGCTTGTAATCCAGCTACTCAGGAACCCGAGGCACAAGAATCACTTGAACCTGGGAGGCGGAGGCTGCAGTGAGCTGAGATTGCTCCACTGCACTCCAGCCTGGACGACAGAGCAGGACCCTGTCTCAAAGAAAAAAAGATACTCAATGCAAATAAATGTGTAAATGCTAACTGTAATGATTGGAAAGAGTTACACAAGGAGCTGTAAGAAATGACAGCAAGATAATTGTATTTCCATAAGGTTTATAAATGCTTCTCTGAAGAGATAACATGGAATGTTTGAGACCTGAGTGATTCCTAGGTTTTAGTCAAGGAGGAGTGAGGGAAGCAGACCGGGCTGTAAGAATGGCCAGTGCAAAGGCCCTGAGGCTGCAGAGCTCTGTGCCCTCCAGGAATCAGAGGGTGGGATGGCTGGGGTGGCATACCAGGACTCAGGAAACAGAGGCAGGCGGAGGTGGGTTAGGCAGGGTCGCAGATGTCTCATGAAAGGCTGGGTGCCACCACTGAGCTGCAAAGTGACAGGCTAGGTGAGTGGAGGCTGGAAGATGACCTTCTCCTTGTGCTAGTGAGCAATGCCCATGTGGTCTAGCAGAATAATTACTTTTTTGCTTGTTTGTTTTTTGAGACTGGGTCTCCCTCTGTTACCCAGGCTGGAGTACAGTGGTGCAATTGTGGCTCACTGCAGCCTCAACCTCCCAGCCTCAAGCTATCCTCCCACCTCGGCCTCCCTAGTAGCTGAGACTACAGGCACACACTACCATGCCAGGCTAATTTTTTTTTTTTTTTTTTTTTTACTTTTAGCAGCGACAGGGTTTCACTATTATGCCCAGGTCTCAAATAGTCCTCCCATCTCAGCCTCCCAAACTGCTGGGATTACAGGCATGAACCCATGTGCCGAGCACAGAGTCGGAGACATTTTAGGGGCAAATTATAGTTCCTTTTCTTCCTCCCTTCCCGAATTTCACTCTCAAGCTGATGACCATGTAATTGTGGTTATGGTCAAGAAGTGAGAGCTAAAATGTGATTTACCTTTATGCCAGTGTGCAAGAGCCAGGAGAGAAGCTTACATTTTTAAAACAGCAGCCACACTGTGGAACCAGAAAGCCCCCTGGACTTACACCAGTGCATCCTAGCCAGGAATTAGGAAACTTTTTTAAAACTTTATTTATTTATTTTATTTTATATTTTTATTTTATTTTTGAGACAGAGTCTCACTCTGTCGCCAGGCTGGAGTGCAGTGGCATGATCTCAGCTCACTGTAACCTTCACCTCCTGGGTTGAAGCAATTCTCCTGCCTCAACCTCCCAAGTAGCTGGGACTACAGGTGCACACCACCACGCCCAGCTAATTTTTGTATTTTTAGTAGAGACAGGGTTTCACCATGTTGACCAGGATGGTCTCGATCTCTTGACCTCGTGATCCTCCCGCCTCGGCCTCTCAAAGTGCTGGGACTACAGGCGTGAGCCACCACACCGGCCCTATTTATTTTGTTGAGACGGGAGTCTCACTATGTTGCCCCGGCTGGTCTTGAACTCCTCAGCTCAAGCAAACTTCCAGCGTTAGCCTCCCAAAGTGCTGAGATTATAGGAGTGAGCCACCGCACCCAACCAGAAGTTAGGGATATTGACAGTCCCAGGTATCATTCCAGAACTAGTCATAAAACTCATGAAATCATCACCGCCATCCCCATCTCCAAGAGAATCTAGCCAGTACTTGCATGTCATAATTCAAATCAGTGGTCAGAGTCGGCCTGAGTAGGAGGAGAATGCTGGCCCCTGTGGCCTTCCTGAGATGTGAGCCTGTGAAAGAATGAAGTCCGTCCACCTTGTGTTCCAACAAGTAACTGCTCTGGAAGGTGGAAACCTGAGCTCCATCATTCCTGCTAATTGTCATTCCATCTAGACAAAAGGAGCCCCGATGAGAGAGAGAAATTAATTGGTTTATTATCAGTTCTTAAGGTGTCACACTGGTAAGAAGTTCAGAATTAGTTACATACTTTTTAACTAAAGAGACAGTGTCTTGCTGCATTGCCCAGGCTGGAGTACAGTGACATGATCATAGTTCACTGCAGCCTCAAACTCCCGGACTCAAAAGATCTTCCTGCCTCAGCCTCCCATGTAACTGGGACCACAGGTGCACACCACCACATCTGGCTATTTTCTGCAGAGACAGGGATGGCACTGACAGGGTGGCGGGGGAAGGGGGGATGGCAGGGTAAGGGGTGCCTCGCTTTGTTGCCCAGGCTGGTTTTGAACTCCTGGGCTCAAGCAATCTTCCCACCTCTGCCTCCCAAAGTGCTGGAATCACACGTGTGAGCCAGTGCACCTGACCAATCAACTTCTTTACAATTAAGTGCCACAAGTTAAATTCTTTTCTTAGGGGTTTAAATTTTACAGACACGTGACTGACATGTAATAGACTATTCAGCATTCATTGGTAGGAACAGGAGAAGTCAGGTTGTTGGATGGGCTTTGGGCTTTGATTCAAACTGCAGTTCCCCAGGTCAGTAGCTCCGCAATCTCGGGCATGTTCCTAAACTACCTGGGCTTTATTTTTTCCCGCGGTAACTTATAAGAGCACCTACTCAACAAACTCAGGAAAATAAACAGCAGGTGCTCAATAAACACTGGCCAGTATTGTTAGTCAAGATTTAGACTCATTTTAGGTATATGTCAGTCCCACCTAAGCTACATTCACCAATGAGTCACACCTGGCTACCAAGCACCTGAAATGGGGCTCATCTGAACAGAGATGGACTATACACATAAAACACACATCTGGGCCAGGCGTGGTGGCTCACGCCTGTAATCCCAGAACTTTGGGAGGCTGAGGTGGGCGGATCACCTGAGATGGGGAGTTCAAGACCAGCTTGACCAACATGGAGAAACCCCATCTCTACTAAAAATACAAAATTAGCCGGGCATGGTGGCGCAAGCATGCAGTCCAAGCTATTCGGGAGGCTGAAGCAGGGGAATCGCTTGAACCCAGGAGGTGGAGGTTGCAGTGAGCCGAGATTGCACCATTGCACTCTAGCTTGGGCCACAAGAGCGAAACTCTGTCTCAAAAAGAAGAAAAAGAAAACATCTAATTTTGAAGATGTGGTATGCCAAGAAGGATATCAAAGTATTAACATTTCACTAATTAGGTTTCATACTAATTAGTTTGATGCTAATTTATTACATGTTTTCTGAAATGATGAGATTTTGAGGACATGTCAGGTTAAATAAGATGAACATTAATTTCTTTATTTTTATTGATTTATTTTTAAATGTATTTATCTTTTTTTATTTTTGTCTTTTTCCATGTGTTCTAAAAGATGAAGTTCATCTGCTTCTTTTCTTTTTTGATGTCACCACTAGAAATTTTTAATTGGCACATGTGACTCGCATTTATATTTATTTTTATTTTCATTTTTTTTTTTTAAATGAAATCTCAGTCTGTCACCGAGGCTGGAGTGCAGTGCAATCTCGACTCACTGCAACCTCCACCTCCCAGGTTCAAGCGATTCTCCTGCCTCAGCCTCCCAAGTAGCTAGGATTACAGGTGCATGCCACCATGCCCAGCTAATTTTTGTATTTTTAGTAAAGATGGGGTTTCTACATATTGGCCAAGCTAATTTCAAACTCCTGACCTCAAATGATCTGTCTGCCTTAGCCTCCCAAAGTGCTGAGATTACAGACGTGAGCCACCATGCCTGGCCTCTATTTATTTTCAGTAGTACAGGTCTAAAGATATGATTTAGAAAGCAGGAATAGTTAAAGAGTGAGAATAGCATGGACTTGGCAATCAGAAAGATACAGGGGCTTATCAGGGTAGCAGTACTCCCTGTATGTTATTAAATCAGTCAGTTAACTTTTTGTTTGTTTGTTTGTTTTTGAGACAGTCTCACTTTGTCGCCCAGGCTGGAGCACAGTGGCGCAATCTTGGTTCACTTCAACCTCTGCCTCCCAAGCTCAAGCCATCCTCCCACCTCTGCCCCCTGAGTAGCTGGGACTACAGACATGTGCTACCACTCATACCTAATTTTTGTATGTTTGTATTTTTTTGTAGAGACCTGCTTTCACTATGTTGCCCCGGCGGGTCTTGAATTCCTCAGCTCAAGGAATCTGCCCACGTTGCTCTCCCAAAGTGCTGGGATTACAGGCGTGAGCCACCAAACTCAGTCAGTCAGCCTTTGTGTGCCCAATATCTGTGAAATGGAAGCAAAAATCCCTAGCACAAAAGTGTTGTTTCGATCAATGGGATAATACATGGAAAGTACTTAGCTCAGTCATAGGTGCTCAAAGGAATTTATCTCAAATTCCTTTGTGCACAAATTTGAGCATAAAATAGGTATTCAAACACAAATAAAGATTATAGCTTTTGTTACATGTGTTAGGGATGTTTAGTATTTCGAAGGGAGCTAAGTAAACCCTGAAGACAAATGAATAAGAATAACTTTCATTTGTTTAGCAAGATAGACTTTTGCATGCCATTTTTACCTCCATGTCAACGTTTGATCTTCAGAATGACCTTGGGAGGTATGGACAGCCCCTGAGAGAGATGAGAGGCTGGGCACGCTGGCTCACACCTTTAATGCCAGCACTTTGGGAGGCAAGGTGGGAGGATCACATGAGCCCAGGAGTCCATAACCAACCTAGGCAACATAGCAAGACCTCATCTCTACAAAATAAATTAAAACATTAGCCAGGCATGACGGTGCATGCCTATAGCCTCCCAACTGCTCAGGAGACTGAAGTGGAAGATTGAACTTGAAGCCCAGGAGGTTGAGGCTGCCCTGAGCCGTGGTTGCACCACTGCACTCCAGCCTGGGCAACAGCGTGAGACTACATCTAAAAAAAAAAAAAATTATAAAAATGTTGAAAGAAATTAAAGAAGATTGAATAAATGGAAAAAAGCAGCCCATCGTCATGGATCAAAAGATGTAATAGTAATACTCTTAAGAAGCCAATACTATATAGATTCAATGCAGCCCCTTATCAAAATCACAGCTGACGAGTTGATTCTGAAAGTCATGGGAAATTCAAGGGGCTCAGAGTGACCACAACAACATGGGAAGGAAGAAAAGAGTTGGAGGAGACTCACACTTCCAGATTTCACTTACTGCAAAGCTACGGTAGTGAAGCTATAGTGAAGACAGTGTTATTCTGGCATAAAGATAGGCATCTAGCCAGGTGTGGTGGCTCATGCCTGTAATCGTAACACTTCGGAGGGCTGAGGCGGGAGGGATCACTTGGGCCTAGCAGTTCAAGACCAGCCTGGGCAACATAGTGAGACCCTGTCTCTTAAAAAAAATGAAAAATTATTCAGGCATGGCGACGCATGCCTATAGCCCCAGCTACTGTGAAGGCTGAGGTGGGAAGATCGCTTGAGTCCAGGAGGTCGGGACTGCAGTCAGCCGTGATTGCGCCACTGTGCTCCAGCCTGGGCAACAGAGTGAGATCCTGTCTTAATAAAAAGGCATCTAGCTGAATGGAATTAAGAGTCTAGAAATAACCTGTATGTACATGTTAATGTATGTATATTGATTTTTGACATGGGCACCAAAGCTTTTCTGTGGAGAAAGAATCGTCTTTTGAACAGATAGTGCTGCGACAACTGTATATCCACATGCAAAATAATGAAGCTGGATTTCTACTTCACATCGGATGCAAAAATTAATTCACAGTGGATGAGAGCTCAATGTAGTAGCTATGCTGTAAAACTCTTAGAAGACAACGAAAACGTAATCTTTGTGGTCTCGGTTTAGACAGTGACTTGCTGCATATGATACAACAAGGACAAGAGAGCAAAGGAAAAATAGATACTTTGAATTTCAGCAAAAACAAAAACTTTTGTGCTTCAAAAGATACTATCAATTAAGTGAAAAATGATGACTCACAGAATGGGAGAAAACATTTGCGAAGTATATATCTAATAAAGAACTTAGGTCCAGAATATATGAAGAACTCTTACAACTCAGTAGTAAAAAGACAAATAATTCAGCCATCAGCTGGGCATGTCTGTAAAAAAGATTCACAAATGGCCAAAAAAATACGTAACAAGGCGCTCAACATAAGTTGTCATTGGGGAAATGCAAATGAAAATCACAGTGAGATACCACTTCTGGGATGTCTGTAACAATAAACAGTAATAGAATCTTAGACATTACTTGCAGGAATGTAAAATAGTACTGTCGCTTTGGAAAACTGTTCAGCACTTGCCTAAAATATTAGACATAGATTTACTATATGATCCAGAAATTTTAGTCCTAGGTATATACAGAGGAGAATCAAAAATGTGTTTAGATCAGATGCAGCGGTTCAGGTCTGTAATGTCAGCACTTTAGGAGGCCGAGGCAGGTGTATCCTTTGAGCCCAGGAGTTTGAGACCAACTAGGCAACATGGTAGAACACCATCTCTGCAATAAAAATAAAAATTAGCTGGGCAAGGTGGTGCTTGACTGTAGTCCCAGCTACTCATGAGGCTGAGGTGGGAGAACGGATTGAGCCCAGGAGGTCAAGGCTGCAGTTAGCCATGATCGTGCCACTGTACTCCAGCCTGGGTGGCAGAGTGAGACTCTGTCTCAAAGGAAAAAAAAGAAATAAAAGAAAAAATATAGTTAGATCCTGAAACTTATATGCACATTTTTTTATTCATAGCAGCCAACAAGTGGAAACAACTATAATATCTCGTCAACTGATGAATGGCCAAAGAAAAGACTGTTCCCACATGATGAAATATTTGGCAATAATAAGGAATGAAGTTCTCAGCCAGGCTCAGTGGCACGTACCTGTAGTCCAGCTACTTGTGAGGCTGAAGAGGGAGGTTTGCTTGAGACCAGGAGTTTGAGACCAGCCTGGGAACCATAGAGAGACCCTGTCTCTCTTTATATATATAAAGCAATAAAATAAAAGGAAAGAAGTTCTGATACATGATACGACATGAATACACCCTGACAACCTTGTGCTAAATGAAAGAAGTCAAACTCAAAATGCCATATATCATATGATCACATTTATATGAAGTGTCCAGAATAGACAATTCTATTGGGACAGAACATATATTGGTGGTTACCAGGAGCCGAGAAAAGTTGAAATGGGGAGTGGCTGCTTATGGACACAGGGTTTCTTTTTGATAAAAATGTTCTGGAATTAGATAGTGGTGATAATTGTACAATTTTGTGAATATACTAAAAACGACTGAATCTTAAAAGGTGGAGAAATGAAAAGACCTATTGCATTCTTTACTGAAAAAAATAAAATGCCAATATTCCACCCTAGGAAGAAGGGTCTTTGTTGTTTTTAGCTATCTTGTTTTTCAAATCAGTGTTTGAAAAGTTGCTTCCTCTTCAGATGTAAGCAAGCTACATTTTATTAGTTCGGTCCTTTGGAAGGTATTATAAATATTATCATAGAGAAGTGCTTCTTAGATTCCATCAACACTTGATCCAATTTAATTTTAAAAATATATTTTAGGCCAGGCATGGTGGCTCATGCCTGTAATCCCAAGGCTAAGGCAGGAGGATCGTTTGAGGCCAGGAGTTTGAAACTAGCCTGGGCAAGATAGTGAGACCTTTTCTCTACAAAAAATGAAAATGTTGGCCGGGCAGGATGGTGCGCACTGGTGGTCCTGGCTACCCGAGACGCTGGAGTGGGAGGATCACTTGAGCTGAGGAGTTTGAGGCTGCAGTGAGCTATGATCGCACTACTGCACTCCAGTCTGGGTGAGAGAGTAAGATCCTGTCTCTAAAAAACAAAAAAGAATCGTATATATTTCAAGTTATTTTACAAAATGGAATATAAAAGAACATACACTCTCAGATGTATTGCTATTTAACATGCTGGGGGAGACTGTGTTAACTGATGTTTCTAAGTTACCTCATTTAGTGCATGCCTTGGAAACCAGGTCTTTTTTTTTTTTTTTTTCTAGATGGAGTCTCGCTCTGTCACCCAGGCTGAAGTACAGTGACGCAATCTCAGCTCACTGCAACCTCCACCTTCTGGGTTCAAACGATTCTCATGCCTCAGCCTCCCAGGTAGCTGGGATTATAGGCGGAATCAAGTCTTTTAAGCCATTTCAGTGTATATATTCAGACATGTATCAAATATTCCACTAAATAGGAAGGTTATAGCTCTGCAGTGGTTTAAAAATGGTAACAATGGCCAGGTGCGGTGGCTCACATCTGTAATTCCAGCACTTTGGGAGGCCAAGGTGGGCAGATGATGAGGTAAAGAGATCGATACCTTACTTGCCAACATGGTAAAACCCCAGCTCTACTAAAAATACAAAAATTAGCTGGGTATGGTGATACGTGCCTGTAGTCCCAGCTACTCGGGAGGCTGAGGCAGAAGAATTGCTTGAACCCTGGAGGTGGAGGTTGCCGAGAGCTGAGATCTTGCCACTGCACTTCAGCCTCGTGACAGAGCAAGAGTCTGTCTCAAAAAATAAAAATGAATGAATGAATAAATAAATAAATAAAAATGGTAACAACTAATGTCCTCTTTCATAAAGTAAAAGTGAATACACTGTACTTCCAGCTTAGATGAGGGTTTTCATGATACAAAGTAACCAAAATTAAGTTCAGAGGAAGACTGGATACTGAGGCCGATAGGACTACAGCTGTCATCTGTAAACCCCCAATTTAAATTTTTGGTTTATCAGAATGTCCCCATTTTCAGTTCTCACTATCATTTTAACAAGGAATTGTTATAAATTTGATTTATATAATAATTAAATACTGTTTTCTTTACTTCATATATTAGGGTTCTTCCTAAGATGCCATTAAAATTTTATGCAGGTCTTACTAATATGTAGAACCTGAAATGTTGAAGTCTTGGAAACAGAAATTTGAATGGTGGTTACCAGGGACTGGGAGGTGGTGGGATTGGGGAGATATTGGTCAAAGGATCCAAATTACAGAAAGACAGGAGGAATAAATTCAGGAGTCTGTTGTAGAATGTGGTGACTGTAGTTAATAACAATGTATTATATACTTGGAAATTGCTACAAGAGTAAGTAAATTTTAAATGTTTTCACTACACGCAAAAAATTTGAGGTAAAATACTGATATGTTATTCATCAGCTTGATTTAGCTATTCTACAAATGTATACATATATTAAACATCATGTTGTATACCACATATAAACTTTATATATGTGAACATATATATGTATATATATGTAAACTTTTATCAATTGAGAAAATAAATGAATAAAATGAGAAAAATGAATTTTATGTAGTTGGGATCCTGGAAATCTTTCTTAACACAGTAAGTTTCTTATTCCATGTTAGCTTCATTCTTATTTTTCTGGGATGGTTTAAAAGCATCCCCCCTGCCCACACACACACACACACACACACGCAGAAACCCAACAATGAAGGGGAGACTTCTGGCAGAAAAAATATTGACTGAGTTTAAATAGATCATAAGTGTTTTGCAGAGGCTCTGTTTCAGAGATTGCATGGCACAGATATTGTTGACTGGAACATAGGGCTCTTTAGTGTTATGCCCAATAGAAATATTTTAGTTGCTGTTTTATGAGTGGTATTTGGAAGGTGGTACATATCCTTATTTTAATCCCTTTTTGCATATGAAGCAACTGAGTTAGTGAATCCTCATGTATGGCACATAAGAAGCAAAGTTAAATATGGCAGGTGTCATTAGATTGCCTTCTATGCTGAAAGTTTTGTGGTTATACTCACATAAGCTAAGTAGAAGAGATCACTGCAGTGTCATGAGAAGTATGTATTACAGGATGGTGGGAGGACAGATAGAATGAAATTATCAAATTAATAAGTATTATTGAGTGCCTGATCTACATGAATATGCATTGTGATCTCCTGGGGCCTGTCTTTCTGCAACAAATCATGTGTCCCTTGTGTTCTCTTCACAGGTGATCATGGAGGAAGCACTTTACTCCCACCAAATGTCACAAATGAATTTCCAGAATATGGGACCATGGAGGAAGGTGGAGAAGGCCTAAGGCCTTCTCTGGAGTTTGATGGTGAGACTCTGCCATGCCACCCACAAGAGCAGCAGGGTGTCCAGCCTCTTACTGGCTGCCACTCTGGGCTTGACAGTGTTACAGAAGGACCAAAAGATGTCAGAGAGGGCTCCTCTCAAAGTCACCTCAAGGAACAAAGTTTACAGCCCATTGACTCTTTGATTTCAGCTCTGAAAGCCACCGAAGCCAGAATCATTTCCGGAACATTACAGGCTACAAAGGTACTGGACCAAGATGCTGTTTCTAGTTTTTCAGTTCAGCAAGTGGAAAAAGAGCTGGACACTGCCAGTCATAAAACACAGAGAACCAACAAACTGCTCCCTGCTGGCCAAAAAAAGTCACCAGAAATACCTCCTTCAGCTGAAGTAACGACAGAGGAAAGTTTTTATTTGAGCATCCAGAAGGATCTGACCGCACTGTTAACTGGAGACACTCAGGCAGAGTTTTCTCAGATAATGAATAATGGGAGGAAAGGGGCCCTGTGTCTGCAGGAACCAGCTTGTCCTGTGACCTCCCTGGGGAGCTCAGCAGTGACCTACCACTCCGCAGGCAGTGTTGGTTTCTTGAAAGAGCAGAGGTCTGCTCTTGGGAGAGAGCACCCAGGGGGATGTGATCGAAGCGGCTCCATGGGACGCCCAGGCCGGGTCAAACACGTGGAATTTCAAGGAGTGGAGATACTGTGGACAGGAGGAGATAAGAGAGACAGCCAGCATCCTGTAGATTTTGAGACATCACTGCAAAGAACAGCCTCTCCTGAATACAAAGAGTTTTTGAAAGTGCCACGCCATCTCATCTCATCAGCTGGTTTGTGTAATTCAAGTAGTTTAACTGAGAATGTTTGGGATGAATCCTCGAAAGCTTCTTCAGAGAGGCCTGGCACAAGCTCGGGGACATTCTCCCCTGTGCATCTTGATGAGAGTGGAGAGGATGAGGTCTTCCTAAAAGAAAACAAACAGCATCTTGAGAAGAAGCCTGAACCAGAGAGATACAAGGAAAGGTGAGTGCCCAGAGTAGCCCCGCTGTCTGAGATGCCTAGTACATATCATAGAAAACCATTATCCTGTGCTCCACATGAGAACTCAGTCGCAATACACTGTGTCCTTGTTATCATAGAGTATAAGAGAAGTTACTGTAAGCTAGGTTCTTCTAAGCTAAGATTCCTTCTAAGCTTCTCAGATATTAAAGTGATCTTGTTATAAAGTCATCCATTAGGCATGGACCAGAGAAACAGTTTCTGAAAAGACTGTGAACACTAAACTGTGAATTCTTTTCTGACATTTTCTTAACATTTGACAGATTTCAAGTTTCCCAACATCAAGGTAACTGTAATACCACACTATAGTCTTTAATGATATGAAAAGATTTGGACTATTTTGACTTGCCCTATGTAGCTGTTACTTTCAACTTCGGCATTTCTTCTGGGTATAACACCAATGCCTTCAGTCCAGCCTACATACATATATGTACACAGAGGTTCTGGGTTTGGGCCCACTCAATTTCCTACGTTTGTTTACTTATTTATTTTTACAGAAATCAGGTCTTGTTCCATGTCTTGGGTTGTGGTACACTGGTGTGATCATGGCTCACTGCAGCCTTGACCTCCAAGACTCAAGAGACCCTCTCACTTCAGCCCTCTGAGTAGCTGGGACTACAGGTGTGTGCCATCACACCCGGCTAACGTTTGTACTCTTTGTAGAGATGGGATCCCACTATGTTGCCCGGGCTGTTTCAAACTCCTGGCATCAAGTGATCCTCCCACCTTAGCCTCCCTAAGTGGTGGGATTACAGGTTGGAGCCACTGTGCCTGGCCCTTCCTATGTTTAGAAATGACATCTCAGGGCATGAGAAGGAGACTTTCTAATTCAGTTGTTCACTGGTATTCACGTGGGAATTTCTTCTTCGCATAAGTAGCATATATTTTGATTTATGACCTTTGTTATTATTATACTTTAAGTTCTGGGATACATGTGCAAAATGTGCAAGTTTGTTACATAGGTATACATGTGCCCTGGTGGTTTGCTGCACCCAGGAACCCGTCATCTACATTAGATATTTCTCCTGATGCTATCCCTTCCTTTGTCCCCCACCCACCGACAGGCCCCAGTGTGTGATGTTTACTTCCTGTGCCCATATGTTCTCATTGTTCAACTCCCACTTATGAAATTTATGGCCTTTATAAGTGAAACGTGGTGTTATGTGGTATTTCCTGGTTTTTCTCTGGATTTCTGACATCTACACCAGCCTAGACCCTGGGTAAATGGGAGACATAACCCATCTTTGTTCACCCCCTTTGATCGTAGTCATTTGTTGTGTACTGTACTTTTAATTTGTACCATCTTTTCTTCTGTCCGTCCTCATGACACCATATTTTATCGTTTATATGAGAGAACATCTGTGTCAAGGCTGAGGGTTGTTTTTTGTTTTCTTGTTCGGTGTAAGGAAGTGCCTTTTCCTCTGCAGTTAACAAACCCACTGGGAGTGCTGCTCCTTTGGGATCACCAGCAGGATCCTTCCCCCTCCCCTCCCCAACCCATTAGCTCTCTAGACATCCCTCCAAAGCACCCTTGATACGTGGCATGTGGCTCCGTGTTTATATTCCCCCTGGAAAATACATTGCTGTTCAGATTAATAATTCATTCCTCTTTTCTTTGCACAAATATTTTTCAGTTGTCTCCTATGTCCTGACACTACAAGATGCTGAGCATAAAGGAATGTTCAAAATAGATGTGGCTCACGGTCACTGTCCTCACAGAATTTACCGCTGACGATAAACATTGATCACATAAACCTGCTAATAGGTATAGGATCACAAACTGTGCTAGGCTTTGTGAAGGCAAACAACAGAGACCTACTAGAAATAATAATTTGGATGGAAGGGAGGGGCCAGCTCGATTGATGGCATGGGCAAAGCTTTTTTGTGGAAACGGAAATTACACTGAGACGTGAGGAAGGCGTAAGAGTTTGCCAGGCAGAGAGGGGGTAGGAAGAATGTTCCAGGTAGAGGGCACAGCATATGCACAGGAGGCTGCTGTGCTCCCTGACTAGTGTGTGCTTCCTGCAGATGTGTAAAGCCAAGGCCCACGCCAGGTTTAAAGATTTGAAACTCCACCAGTGTGGCTGATGCCTGAAGAGCAGGGGAGGCCAGGCGCGGTGGCTCACACCTGTAATCCCAGCACTTTGGGAGGCCGAGGCAGGTGGATCACCTGAGGTCAGGAGGTCAAGACCAGCCTGGCCAACATGGTGAAACTCCATGTCTACTAAAAACACAAAAATTAGCTAGGCATTATGGCGTGTGCCTGTAATCCCAGCTACTTAGGAGGCTGAGGCAGGAGAATTGCTTGAACTTGGGAGGCAGAAGCTGCAATGAGCCGAGATTGCACCAACGCACCCCAGCCTGAGCAAAAGAGTTAGGAAAAAAAAAGCAGGGGAGAAAGTGGGGTGCAGGGAGTGTGGAGAGGTGGGGAGGAGCATCATTTTAGGAATGGTCCAATTTATTCCAAGTGCAGTGGGAAGCCATAAAGAGTGTAGCATTTGGTCCATGGGTGACCTTCAGTATTTAAAAACAACAAACTAGCTGCAGTGTTGAATGTGGATTCCAGTAATACCTGGGAACGTGGATGACTTATGAGATGCTTAATAGATAATTCCTATTTCTATTTTATTCCTATTTGTAGGAATCTGAGGCTCAGAGACATTAAGTAAAGTTGCTTCAAGTGATATAGCTAGTAATTGAGACAGCCAAAATTCAGCTTCTGGTTTTTCTAACTCTTGACCTTTTGCTCTTAACTAGTGATCTATCTCCCAGGTTTTTAATTTTACTTAGTTATCCTAATGTTCATTTTTAATATTCAAAAAACATGCTACATATTAATTGTTCACCTTTATGTGCCAAAATTAATGCCCCGCCCTGTATATTGACTTTTGAGCTGTTTCTAATCTCTCAAGGTGTTGGTTAGCTTTGCTTCTCTTAGCTTTTGTTAGGCCGTTCATTGGCTAATTTGGGACCTGAAATCTCTCTGCAGTGCTGTGTTGTTGTCAGCAGGGGGCAGCTCTTGGCTTCTGTTGTAGTCACCTGCTTGAGAGCATTTGGCCTTATTTAAATCAGAAGGTATTAATAAACTGATGAAAATTTAGTGTATTTTTTACTGAAATTTTGCCGTATCAAGTTTACATGATATATCTACCTGCTTTTGTTATAATTAGGAATGCTGGTATTTAGCAAATCATCTGAATGTGTACAGTAGGCTAAAATGAGAATTGGATATTTTCTTCATACATTCATTGGACCAGATGTACTCACACATTAGCAAACTAGTTTGAAACTTTATTAAATTTATAGTGTCCTAGCCACGTGCATGCTGAGAATTTTTCAACCTGATTATGCTTTGTAGCTTCCTTCCCAAATATATTAAGATATAAGTCAATTAATACAAGAGTTAGATCTCTAGAATGTTGTCCTTTTCATATAGTTAAAGGGGGAAAAATAAAGAGATTAACCTAATATTGGAATTCTTCACTCTTATTTACTTTTCAGGATCACTGAACAGGAGGAGCAGGTTAAGGGGGAAGATGAAGACATCTTTGGGCCTGGATATACGGAAGACTCCACGGATGTGTACAGCTCCCAGTTTGAAACCATTTTGGACAACACTTCTTTATACTACAGTGCGGAGTCCTTGGAGACGTTATACTCAGAGCCTGATAGCTATTTTAGCTTTGAAATGCCCCTCACTCCAATGATACAACAGCGCATTAAAGAAGGTGGTCAGTTCTTGGAGAGGACATCAGGGGGAGGACATCAGGATGTCCTGAGTGTGTCAGCAGATGGTGGAATCGTGATGAGCTATGCTAGTGGGATCACCAATGGGCTGAATGATGCCAGCGACTCCATCTACATGAAAGGCACCCCAGAGATTGCCTTCTGGGGAAGGTACTGGTCTCATTCTCATTAATTTCATGCTGGTGGTTTTTGTAGGATTGCTTCTTTGAGAAATCTGAGTGTGGAATATATTTTTAAATCATTTGGTCAGTTTCTGTGAATATAAGCAAATGATGTGAGTAAAAAGTAATTTGAGTTTTAGGGCAGACAGGACACACCTTAGTGGTTTGTCAACTTGGCAAACTGTGATCATTCTAGTCTGTGGTATTTCCTGGATGGCTATATATAAAATTGGATACCAAACAAACATTTGGGGATGATGAGTAAGGTATCAGCTCTGATGATAGCAGTGATGTGGTGCTGTGAGATTGTAGCACCACACATTGAGAGATTGTAGCTTTAGTCTGGCACTGAGGGTGGTTGATGACTTTAAGCAGGTTATTTAATTAGCTCAGAGATTCCTTAATTGGAAACTAAAGTGTTGGACTATATAGTCAGCAAAGTCTCTTCCAGCCCTTTGAGAGGTCCTGTTCTGTCTTCCTGTTCCTGAGATGTTGAACGAAGGATCTGATTAGACAGATGCTTGGGAGAGCTAATATCTTGGTCTAAGCTCTGTGTTTGTTTTCTCTCTCTACTTTAAGATTTTAGTCTCTCTGAGAGCTAAAATGACAAATTATGTACATTGTATGCACCATGCCTATCATTTGGGGATTCCACTTCTATTTATGGGTTATTCAGCATTTCATTTCTTCGTGCTCGTCATCCTCAGGTTATCTACCTGTGACAATTTTATGAATTTTGTTCTGATATATTTGTGTGTGTTTGTGTGTGTGTGTGTGTGTGTGTATGTGTAGCTGGTTGGGGGAGTTAAATGGTGATAAACTATTTTAAAGCTGTTTAAAGCTATGTGAAATAATGCCAGTGCTTTCCTATTCATATTACAGTTTTCAATGAACCTCTCTTTTTGAGCAGTCTGCCCTGTGGTGAGCATTTCCTATAACCAGTTTGTAGGCTTATAGTTGATTGGATGGGCAAATTCAGGATTGGCACCTTGTGACATTGTAGCTATGCATTTCTTTGTGAAAATGGATTGTGGATATTGGTTGTCTTACTGGGTCATGGTGAGAATAAAAAGAACAAGGTGTCCAAACCACAAGACTTTGGTCTGAATTACTTGGGCAAGCCACTTATTTTCTCTGAAACTTGATTTATTTATTTGCAAAATGGGGTTAATGATCCAGTGTGTTGTGAGGCCATGAGATTTAAAGGGTTAACAGAGACCAAAGCACGTCACACAGGACATGGTACGAAGCAGAGCCTGTGTAAATGTGTGCATATGAACTGGTTGCCTGGTTAGTCCATATCTAGACTTCCTGTATCTGTGAGATCAGAGTGTCTCTCAGTGGAAGAGTCTTGGAGAGGGAAGCATCCCTGAAAACAGTGTCCCTGAGAGGGGGTGCCCCTCAATAGGGGGTCCCACCTTAATCTTCCCCTTTCACCATCATCTCTGAGAACTGCAAATTGTGATAAAATGCTGTAGGACAGGTATGCATATAATTTCACTGAAGTTCCACTCAATGTTCTAGGGTGAGTGGAAGTTGTTTATATTAAGACCAAACATGGTAATACATCCCAAAATTGAAAGCTGAAGAGTTTTGGGCTGAGAGGCTTCACAGCAGAAGCCACAGGGAGTGGATGTAAGTGAAGCCAAGAGATGAACACTAGTGAAGGAATTGGGTGAAAGGTTTATTAAATGTGTGGCTTGTGCACTTAGAGCACTTAGAACAGGAGGTTGTCATCATTTGGGCCAGCATGAGTGCCAGTCCTGAGGATGGACAGATTTAAATAGTTTGGAGAGCATATTGGAGTAGGCTATAGTATTTTAGCGTCTCAGATTTAGACAGTGGTATCCTTCAGGCCATGTTGAGATAAAGTTTCAGCTGTGTCACCTGCATTGTCAAACCAGGAGATCTTGTCTAGTGATAAAGGACCACATTCTAGTGCTAAGTAACAAGTACCTTGGAGATGCGCCAGCCCGCCTTTCCCTCAGCCTGGGCACTCCTCCTATACAACTCCTGACTGGTGGTCACCCTACCTTTCCCTGGGCCCTGTCCGTGGCTTGGACAGACCAGCTTGGCAGGACCCCCCATTTTGTATTCTTTGAGGTTGGCATATGATAATAAGTGGTTATACGTTGAGGAAGTTTTATTTTATGATGTATGTCTCTATTCAAGGTTAAAAGATAGGACAGGTTTAATGATCCTAAGAAATTTTAAGGAAACTGGAAAACTTATATTTTTGTTTACCCCTTCTGCCTTCCTGGGTGATTTGGGGAAGCTGCAGTCACAGAAGAATTGTGTTAGTATTTTGGGTTGTAGAATTATCACATTTTACTACTTGAAGGCGCCTCAGATAGCCTTTTTTAGTACTACAGAATCTGTATTCCAGTTTTGTGGGATATATTACTCAAAGCTACGTGACTTTCTAGTGAAAGATACTGTACTAGAATTCAAGTTGTCTGGTTTCTAAGCCAGATTCATTCACTATTCTAGGTGCCGGGTCTCTTATATTGTTATTCTTCTTTTGATCTGATTTCTCTCATGCCATGTCTCCATAAGCCAGAAGTCTGAGATGGTCTGTTTCCGAGAAAATAAGTCCTAAATGTAGAACTGCTGCTTCTTGGTGGTAGTGGTGGTGTATGCGTTCAATTTGAGGGAAAATTTACCAGGTCAATAATAAACACGTTTGCATAAATTTTTAAATTGATCAATGAGCTGGCCTTTTAAAATTTCATCTGCATTAAAACATCCCTCTGCAGAGGTAAGGAAGTAGACATCAAGGTATTAAGCCTATCCCTCAGCCAAGTACCAAGGGTCCAAGTGTTAGAATTAAAGGAAAATAAAAAAATCCAATTGTAGTAATATATTTACAAAAGAAAAGTGATAAGTAAAAGAAGTGCCCATGCCTGCCATTCCATCTGCGTTCACTGGCCTATCCTGCTTCCTTGCTAGTGGTGGGGGTCTGATCATATTGGGTAAAGTGAGCTCTTAGAAAGGCTCAAAAGAAAAGGAGTAAAACTAATAAATTCTTCCCTGATCATGCCTCCTTGATATTTTGTAGACATATCCAAGGAAATTCAGTGTTGATTTTAATGTATACAATGTTAGTTGTTAGCTTGTAAAAAATATTATTACTTTAGCTAGTCTCTAAACATAATTGTGTGTCCTATGTAGCCCATAGGTTTATTTATTTGGTAAACACATGATGCTTAGTTCTCACAATGAGCTAGGAGGAAGAAAGAAACTATTAGTGTTCTAATTTTCCAAATAAGGAAACTGAAGTACAGAGAGGTTAAGTAAATTGCTCAAGGTCACACAGATGGATGGTAAGTGACATACTCAGCCCTCAAACACAGGCAGTCAGACTTCAGAGCCTGTGCTCTTACTGAACTATGCTGAACTGGACCAAGTTATAATGATTTCATGGTAGATCTTAGAACAAGACCAGATATCTTAAACAAAACAAAAATGTATTTGCTTTGGTATTGGCTAGATTTACTTTTAAATCCTTTTCTGTTTCAAGATGTGTCTTTACTTTGTCATTAAAGGTTATTTCAGAGGCAGTATTCAATGGTCATTTGTTTTGAACACAGGATAACATTGTTCTCGGCTGCATTGCTTCTTTAAAGAAAGGGGCAAGAGGTTGGGAAGGGTGATTGGGGTGTTGTGGCACTTGATTCTTCCCTCTCTCAGGAACACCTTCCAATCTTGGGCTTAGCCATCCTTTGGTGGCCAGAGGGACATTGTTCTTCCCTGTTACTCTCTGTTAGAATGCTTGTTCCTAGGTACCACAAGGAAAAATTAAGATCCAGACAAAAAGTTCTCTTAGCAAGGCAGTTTTCCTTTCTGCAGAACAAGCATTCTAACACTCTCTCTACTCAAGTCAAAGAAGAAAATATTCCAAATCTGTAATATTCTAGTATCCAGTTGAGAAAGACATATTTTTTTTGAGTGCCTATTTGTCTTTAAAAGTATTATTTACCTTTGTGACATCAAGCACCTCACTCTCTGTAAGGTGAAAAAGCCTCTTAAAATCCTGGAATAAATCTGGACAGGAATATTAGGTTGACACAAAAGTAATTATGATTTTTGTCATGACTTTCAGTGCTGAAACTGCAATTACTTTTGCACCAACCTAATAAATTCTCCCAGATGCTCTGCCTGCCTGTTGACCAGTGAGCCACATGTCAGCCAGAAACAGCTCAGCTTGAACGTGGAACACAGTATTTTAATAAAGAAGCAATGAGGAGCATCCCCTCCCTGTATGGTCCAGCTTCATGGCACTCAGGCTGACCGGGGTTCAGCGGTGCTGTGTGAAGTCCTGTCACATGGCTCCAAAATTAGAAAGGATAATTAGAGACTTAGAGTTATACACGTTTCAATGGGTTCCTTTGTGTCTGGGTGCTTCTCGCTCACCGGCTTACCCGCAGATGACCACAACTTCAATCAGTAAGTTCTTAAGGCACAAATGTTGTCACTGTGACCATTAACAGAGTTGAATATTGTCCATTTCCATTGAGCTTGGGTTTGGACAGGAGAAAAAGAAATAGCAAATACAGTGACATGATAGGAACTTGTTTTTAGGTTCTCTAAAATCTAGGAAGCTTCTTTTTGAAATAACCTTTGTAGTGTGATAGATCTATTTTGTATCTCAGCTTCCTAGTTTTTCTTTCAGAGCTTGCTCAGGATATCAACGGGTACAGCAGAACAGGTGAATTACATCTGCGTGCGGCTGATCTGCCTGAGGGAAGCGCTTCAGTCTGTCTTCAGCCCACTCTGAATTTGACATTTGTGGGGATTTTTTTTGCCTTGCTCTTATTGGTTTCTCCCTCTTCTCAAATAGAATGCAGTGTTTGGAAATTATTCTCTTTCTTCCCCAGTTTTTCTCTAATGTTTGTTCACTTAGGAAGAATTCATGCGAAATAAGAAGTAGAAATTTGTTGAAATGCAATTTGAAAAATTGTTTCAACATCCCAGTTTAAACTTGAAGTCACTTTATTATAATATGTAAATATTAAAATAATAAATTAAAATAATGTGACATTAGTGAAGCTAGTTACAGAGAACAGCATTTGGATCTTGTGAAATTAGAACGATCTGGCTGCCCACAGAGCTCCCAGCTTGTCTTCTGCCATTAGTGGTGGGAAGCTCGACTGCCTGATGGGTTCATGAGCAGGTTGCTGTTGCTCCAGTAATCTCTTCAATCCTTTTCTTTTACATTTTAAGTTTGTTTGGTCAAAAAAGCGGTTCTCATTTTTCTCTTTCTGGCTTCTTTCCAAAGTAGTTATAATGGTGTTTTTCTTTTTCTTTTTCTTTTTTTTTTTTTTTTTTGAGACAGAGTCTCTCTCTGTCACCCAGGCTGGAGTACAATGGTGTGATCAAAGCTCACTGCAACCTCTGCCTCCCAAGTTCAAGTGATTTTCCTGCCCCAGCCTCCTGAGTAGCCAGGATTACAGGCGCATGCCACCACACCTGGCTAATTTTTGTATTTTCAGTAGAGACAGGGTTTCTGTTGGTCAGGCTGGTCTCCCACTCCTTACCTTGTGGTCCACCTGCCTTGGCCTCCCAAAGTGCTGGGATTACAGGCATGAGCCACTGCACTTGGCCAATTTTTTTTTTTTTTAACTATGAAGGAGTTTTCTGCTCATTGAGGCTGGTTGGAGGCTCTTCTAGGTTTCAGAGCCAGTTATTCCTGGTTTCAAATTGTCTCACTTTGTAGATATGTAATTATGAATAAATACATAAAATCTGAGACTTCTTCCTAGTGTAAAGTGAAACTAATAATACGTATCTTGTAAAGGAAGGAGTAACAAACAAGATTAATCAGATGAAACAAAAATGAAGAAAAGAAAGTCAAGTGCCCTAACAATGTCTGGTATACAATAGGCACTAATTAAATACAAATGAATATCAACAACAATAGTAACCTGAAGAAAAGTTATCCTGCCTCCCAGCCATGGACAGAACCCCTGTATCGACACTTGCTATGCGGCTTCCTTAGAAGTCACTCTCTTTCTATGAAGCACAGTGCACTGTGGTAGGCAGAATAAACTTAGAGAGCTGAGACAGAAAACAGGAGGTAAAGCCATCCTTTTTCCTGGCAGCTTGATCTCAGGCAGGTCTTTTCATTCGTGGAACTTCTGATTTCTTATTGGTAAGATGGAAATAGCCTTATCAAACAATTTACAACGTTGTTGTAAGACTTTGCTAAGTTATAGTTTGTGGATATTTATTTTAAACCTATCATGGGTTTCATAGTAGTCTGAGTAAGAGTCTAAGGAATAATAAGAAAACAGATAAGAAACAGCCTGGTAAAAAGAAAGATGCAAGGATTTGATGAATGTTTGACTCTAGGACACGTGGGGCTGAGTCAAAATGATTATGAGAGTTAAGCATGGGTGACTGGTTGGAGCAAGAAACCCTCCACCAGAGTTGGGGGAAGCAGCAGGATTGATAGGAGAACACCTAGTGGGATCAGATTTAAAGAGGTTGAATTGGAGGAGAGAGGGTTATTTGTGTAGGGCTGGTGGGAATATGGGACTGAAGGTCACTAAAGAAACTTTGCAGTCACCCTTGTAGACATGAGACTTGCAGCTGTGAGCATGAGAAAGCTCTCAAGGGCAAGGAGTGGGCTGAGAATGGGACTGTGAGGGGCTCACACACAGGAGCACTTAGGTCGTGCTTATGTATCCTTCTAATGCCATCTCTGTAAAAAGTGTGCCCTCTAAGGTCAGTTTCCTGGCAGCTCTTCTGTGCTTTTTCCCTTCTCCAACAGTGGGTCGATTGTTAGGGAGCTCAGGATGGAAGCTAAGTGCACTGGTCACTGATTGTTCTTTTGGCGCCCTTCAGACAGCTCTGGCCTTGCTGGCCTTGTTTCCTCCCTGTCTGTTTGGTGCATCTTTTATAAATTAGTGATGACTTCAGGAAACGGTCCTGGATTTGAAATAGCTATTCCTGGAGACATTCTAATTCTGTGGTTTAAACCTTAAACAAACCAAAGTAATTCCCTGCATATTGGTGGATATCGGTGTGAAGAGCATAGTGGGGTGCCTGTTATTTGGATGATCTTTGATCAAAGAGTGACATCAAATGATAAAGGACATTGGAGGTATAAGTGATTACAAGGAGAATCATAGGTCTAAATAAAAACTGGAATGGTGGTTAATACTTTAATCCAGATGCAGTAAAATATTGTACAATAATATTTTATTCATATATCAGTACAATATTTAACTTTTAAAGGAAGCGATAACATTCATCTCAGCAGAGGTCACTTAATACCATATTTGCAACACTGGATGTTATCCATTGAGCCTTGGTTTGGGGAGGAAAGGGAGGCGAGAAGACTGGGCCTTTCCCCGAGTAAATTGTTCTCTCAAGGTGTTTTACATAGGAGTACCAATTTGCCTGAACTCAAAATGCACTTGTTTACAGTACTTTAATCTTCTTTTTCACTTTATAAGCTCTCCATAGCCTGAAATACAGAGTTACAGGCAAACCTCGTTTTATTGCACTTTGCTTTGTTGCTCTTTGAAGATACTCTTTTTTTTTAATTCAAATTACAGATTTGTGGCAACCCTGCCTCAAGCAAGTCTGTTGGTGCCATTTTTCCAATAGCAGGTGCTCACTTTGTGTCTCTGTGTCACATTTTAGTAATTATCTCAATATTTCAGACTTTTATTATTGTTATATCTGTTATGGTGACCTGTGGTCAGAGATCTTTGATGTTACTATTGTCATTGTTTTGGGGCATCACAAACCATGCTCATATAACACGACAAACCTTATTAATAAGTTTTTTGTGTTCTGACTGCTCCACCAAACCAGCTGCTTCCCCTCTCGCTGCCTTTCTTCGGGCGTCCCTATTCCCTGAGACACACAATATTGAGATTAGGACAGTTAATAACCCTGCATGGCCTCTTAATGTTCAAGGGAAAGGAAGAGTCTCATGTCTCTCACTTTAAATAAAAATCAAGAAAGCATTAAACTTAATGAAGGTGTGTTGAAAGCCAAAATACCCTGAAAGCTAGACCTCTTGCACAAAATGGCCAAGCTGTGAATGCAATGAAAAGTTCTTGAAGGAAATTAGAAGTGCTACTTTACTGAACACATGTATAATAAGAAAGAGAAATGCCTTATTTCTGATATAGAGAAAGTTTTAATGGTCTAGACAGAAGATCAAATCAGCCACAACATTTCCTTAAGCCAAAGCTAAAGCAAGGCTGTAACTCTCTTCAATTCTGTGAAAGCTGAGAGAGGTGAGGGAGCTGCAGCCGAAAAGTTGGAAGCTAGCAGAGGTTTGTTTACGAGGTTTAACGTAAAAGTACTAGGTGAAGCAACAAGTACTGATATAGAAGCTGCAGCAAGTTATCCAAAAGATCTAGCTCAGATCATTGATAAAGGCAGCTACACTAAACAACAAATTTTCAATGGTGACAAAACAGCCTTCTATTGGGAAAAGATGCTATCTAGGACTTTGTTAGCTAGAGAGTAAGAGTCATTCCCTTTTCTTAAAGCTTGAAAGGACAGGCTGACTCTTGTTAGGAGCTAATGTAGCTGGTAACACTAAGTTGAAGCTCATGCTCATTTGCCATTCTGAAAATCCTATGGCTCTTCAGATTAATGCTTAAATCTACTCTGTCTGTGCTCTAGAAATGGAACTACAAAGGCTAGATGACAACACATCTGCTGACAGCATGGCTTACTCACTATTTTAAGCCCACTGTTGAGACCTACTGCTTAGCGAGGAAAAAAAACAGATATCTTTCAAAATATTACTGCTACTCATCGACAAGACACATGTTCACCTGGGAGTTCTGATGGAGATGTACAAGGAGACTGATGTTCTCATGCCTGCTAATACAATATCCATTCTGCTTACCATGGATCAGGAGTAATTTTGACTTTAAAGTCTTTTTGAAGGAATAGATTGTGTAAGGCTGTAGCTACTATAGATAGTGATTCCTCTGATGGGTCTGGGCAAAGTCAGTTGAAAACCTTCTGGAAAGGATTCACCACTCTAGATGCCATTAAGAACATTTGTGATTTGTGGGAGGAGGAGATCAAAATATCAACACGAGCAGGAATTTGGAAGATGTTGATTCCAGCCTTCATGGATGACTGAGAGGTTTGAAACTTCCAGTAGAGGAAATAACTGCAGATGTGGTGGAAATAGTAAGAAAACGAGAAGTGGAGCCTTAAGATGTGGCTGAATTGCTGCAGTGTCATGATAAAACTTTAGTAGATGAGGAGTTGCTTCTTATGCATGAATAAAGAAGTGGTTTCTTGAGATGGAGTCTACTCCTGATGAAAATACTATGAAACTTGTTGAGATGACTACAAAGGATTTGGAATATTTCATAGACTTAGTTGATAAAGCAGTGGCAGGGTTTGAGAGAACTGACTTGAATTTTGAAAAAAGGGTTCTGTGGTGGTTAAAAGACTATCAAGCAGCCTCACAGGTTTGTGAAAAGAAGAGTCCATTGATGGAGCAAACTTCATTTGTCTTATTTTCAGAAATTGCCACAGCTGCCTCAACCTTCTGCAACCACCACCACCCTGATCAGTCAGCAGCCATCATTGAGGCAAGTCCCTCCATCAGCAAAAGATTAGGATTTGCTGAATACTCAAATGATCATTAGCATTTTTTAGCAATAAAGTTTGTTTTTGAATGAAGGTATGTACACTGTAGTTTTTAGACATAATGCTATTGCACACTGAGTATACTACAGTGTAAACCTAACTCTTACAGGCACTAGAAAATCCAGAAATGTGTATGACTGTCTCTATTGTGATACTTGCTTTATTGTAGCATTCTGGACTAGAACCAGCAATATCTCCAAGGTATGTCTGTGTATTGGATTGGCTCAAGCTTGTTAGCACAGCCTTCATTTTTAGTACTTGAGACAGACAGTGGCCATGGTGCAAGGGAAGGTAAATATGTTTCTCATGAATGCTAACGAGGATTAATATTATACTCTATCCTGTCTACTGTTAGATAAATGCGTCCATTTCCTAATTCCTATACCTCATATGCTCTGTCTTATGCCTATGCCTGAAGCTGTATTTGCAGGTATTCTACTGGTCTCTGAATCTAAAATTATGAAAGGAAAGTCTTGTAAATCACACACATTGAACTCCTGAGATTTTCTGATGTTTTACTCACCATCTTGCCACCCAACAGCTTTCACCTGGGAGCTTATTAGAAATCCAGAATCCCTGGCCCCACCCTGACCTACTACATTTGAATCTGAATTTTAACAAGAGGTCCAAGTGGTTCACATTCACATGGGACTTTGAAAAGCACTGGTCTACAACAGTGGTCCATGGACCAAACCTTTGGACCAAACCATGGACCACAAAAGTTTGGTCCATGGACCAAACTTTTTGAGTATTAAAACTGTAGTACAGTGGTTCTCAAACTTGATTGTACATAAGAATAATGTGGGGAGCTCTGTAAGCTTCTCATCTCCTCTCTTCACCATCAGAGATTCTATTTGTTCAAGTGGCACCTGGACAGTGATAGCTTTAAAAGCTTCCCAGGTGATTCTGATGTGCAGCTTAGGTTCTCAACCCCTTGCTATTCCCAGGTGTGGGCCTCAGACTAATAGACATCACCTGGACCTAATTAGAACGTGTCTCTCAGACATCACCCTGGACCTACTCAATCAAAATTTGCATTTTAACAATTTCCCAGGTGATCCATGAACACTTGAACATTTGAGAGGCATTTACTGGAAGTTGCTTAGAGGCAGAACACAAAGTCGAGACAGTCCCTGTTCTCAGGGGGAGTGGGCCCGTTAAAGGTAACTCTGCTTTTGGAGGAGAGGATTCTCCTAACAGAGGTTTGTAAAAGTGAGTGCTCCTGGCTGTGAACCTGGAAATGATTTCTTGTGTTGTCTTTGGTGTGGTGGTGATAGGGAGTCCATCAAAACTATACCAGTAGGGATTGATTGACTTTCCTGCTTAGAAATCAGTATGGTTTGGTGACGAAGAGTGTGGGTTCTTAAGTCAGACTGCTTTGGTTCAAATTGTAGTCAATTCTCTCTCTAAACCCCAAAGTCTTTATCTGGGAAAAAGGGTAATAATTTACTGGCACTTAATGAATACTTAATAAATGTTGGCTGTTATTATCAGTAATAACAGTGCTTGAAATATTGTCTTTAAAACTTCTTCAGAGTCACCTAGTATGAATGGACTGTGGTAAAATGGACTTGAGATGTTCTTTGTCTGTAATAATAATTCTAAGAGCCTTCAATTCCTTGACTGTGAGGAGGTTTAATGATAGTTTCTTTTATTGTCTTTATGATTATTTGGAAGTCCCACCTCAAGGCAAACAAGGTGACATTTTCTTGTCAAGAGTAATATTATAGTCTTTAGTATAGAGAAAACAAGATGTACTGAATAGTTACTATTGTGAAACAATCATAAAAAGTTCATTATTCGTAGTTGGCATTTACTTAGCAACTATTTTAGGATTTAGCATGTAATATTATACTTAGCTACAGGCCTGTCCCTTCTAGTAGGCCATGGTCTTCTCTAGTTCGAAGTTTTAGGACTCAGAGAACCCCTGGCACAATGGCCATCGCATATTGGGCACTCGGTTTTTGTTGAAAGAAGAACTTAATGAGCAGCTGCTCTACAGTAGATATTAAGGTGTCTCCCAAACAGGCAGATCAGATAACTTCAGAAATAACTCGTGCAGAGCACAGAGGGCCAGGCTGTACGGTTCTGAGGTGGAGGCTACTTGCATCGTGGGATGTAACGGAGGCCCTTATGGGAGTGCTGCCTTTTCAGGTGGGCTGTGAAGGATGAGTTGGATATGTGTAAAGGGTTGTGGGTGGCATGGAGCGGGGTGACTTAGCAGATAGAAGGAGCTAAACCGTGGCAGAAGTAGCAGAAGCTGCTTGGATCTGGGGACTTGAGAGTTGAGAGTAAAGGGAGTCGTTAACCTCTTTGCCTCCTGTTCTGTTAATTGTCCAGGCCGAACAGGTGTTGCTGCACGTCAAGAGGTTGTAGCCATTATGCAGTTGGCTTTCTAAAGCTTCTGTAACATTTTAGGCATACCAAACAGTGTAGACAATAATAAACACCTGTGATCTCATCATCCCTCTTAGGAAATAAGAACATTTTAGATGAATTGAAAACTCCTTTCCTCTTTTTGCCTCTGGGTCCCATTCCTCTCTTTCCTTCCTGAGGTAGCGAAGTAACCACGAGCTGTTGATATTTATCATTCCTATAGAGATGTACATCTATAATCATTATACAGTGTTGTTCTACATGTTTTTCAACTTCATATACATGCTATCTTTTTGTTTCCTTTTGTGAAACTGGCTATTGTATCTGGATTCTTTCATAGGTGCAGGTTGCCTTTGCCCAGCAGTGGTGGCTGCTTTTTTTTAGTACATATCTGTATTTTTAGATTGCCCCTTTCTGTCTTTACATTTTTTTCCTCAATATTTGAAATTCATTCCTATTGACTCAGCCCTAGTTTTAGTTTAATTGCTGTAAAGTGTTCATTATATGAACACATTATAGTCTGTTTTCATTTTTCTATTTGTGGGCATTTTGATTAACTTGTTATGTCAAACAGCATGGCAGTGTGCACATAGCCTTCATGTGGCTTTTTGCGCATACGTGGAATAACTTCTCCAGGCTGGGCGTATGTTTAGGAATAAAATTACTGCATGCTAAGTATAATCATTTTCTGGTGAACCAGAACATTCTTAAAAGGACATGTTACATGTTCTTCAAGTGTATAATTTTTACTTCTGTTTAGAAAATATTTTTTAGTCTTTTAAATCTCCACATCATCATAATCCCCATATCCCAACAGAAATAGCAGGAGCCCAAGGAAAAGCATGGAAAAAAAACTGAAGTAAGGCTGGTTGCCTTTCGCTGTTAGAGGCTGATGCACACTCTGCCATCCATTGGTTAGGTCTGGCAGCCACGGCTTCCAGTGGATCCCAGCTCCTGCTGTCTGTCCCTGGTGGTCCAGATGCTTCTATGGCAGTTGTTGCCTGTGTCTGACAGCTGTGAGTGTTGCCTGGCCACTTACATGTCTGAAGCAGGCTTTGGAGAACAGGACAATAAATATGTTCACATCCATGAGCAGAAAAAACAAACCTAGAAATGAAAATGGAAAAACACAAATTATATAAGATAAAGTGTGAATTTAACAGCTGAATTGTATATAATGTAAATAACTGAAATCTATTCTGTTGTCTATTTCAGTCATTTATTTAGGACCAGACTGTGTGTGCTGTAGGAAATTGCAGTCTGTAGAATAATTCTTCAGAAAACTTCAGTGCTATTAAATCAAAACAGTGCCGAAGTTACTTTGTTTGGAACGATGCTGGACAAATGTCTCCTTTCCCTTAAATGGCAACCACTCCAAATAAACTTAGGCTGTTGCCTTTTCTGCCTGCTGTCAGCTTGCCTTCTGGCTCTTAAAGAGTTAAACTGGAGGTTTGTGAGGTCATGTGTGATTTCATTGGGTCTGGACTTTTGAAGCAGGTCTCTTGGAGGGAAGCTGTGTTGAGAGCGGAGACTGGGAAGAGGAGGACGTCCTACTTCAACTTCTTTCAAGTTCGTCTCCCTGAGCCCCTGAGGGATCCAGTGGCATTCTGGGAGAATGTCACTGCAGAGTCAGTGTGTAGCAGTTTGTACTTGCAACAGAAGCAGCTTTAGAAGTACATTAAAAGAGCCCTTCGGGAAGATGAAAGTTTGCTGAGCAGATGGAATGGGAGAAGGCTCTTCAATTTGTGACAAAATTATGGGCAGACTGTTTGCTGACGGAGGTAACTGGAATTTGGTTTATTGTCTTTGTTTGGTCCTAGGCAGTGCTGGATTACATATAATTATAATTATAGCAACTTTTTTGGATTTGAGAATATATGATTTCAAATGAAAATCATTGTAAGCAGATCTTAGGGCAAGACTCAGGAACATGATCCTATGTTAGTTTCTAAATAACGATGACAAATGAATAGGATATTTATTACAGGGTCTACAGTGTATGGGCAAAATGAGATTTTTCCCTAATGGAGTTGTGCTGCTCTTTAAGGTGCTTAGACATAGCTTGGTGTTCCTAGACTGCATGTGCACTCCAGCAACCCTTTGTGAAACCTCATCCAGGCTTTGGAAGGTCACTGATTTGAGCTTGGTCATATAGTGGAGTTGGCAATGACTGCCGCACAAGGCTATCATTCTTATTCTGTGTATCACTGCTCTGAAAGTAAAGTTGGCTGTGTGTTAGTACAAAAAGGTGATTCATCCTAGAATTCAGCGTTATGCCTGAAACTTCAAAGGCTAGCCAGTTATCTAATGAAAAGGGCATAGGGAGTTTTTTGTTCCCCTGGAACTGAGGGAATCTCAGCCTCAAAGTTTCTTTCTGGAAAAGTTTCTGTTTTCACACTCAACAGCAGGGGATAAGTGAGGTTAATAATGCTGAAGAAGGGGAAGTGAGCCCAGTCCACTGATACTATGTCCATTTTCGAGATGCCAGGGGTTGAAGGATAATTAGTGACCATCCAAAACCCAGGAAGAACTTCAGTGCTTGAACTTCCAGGATGGTCACTGATGATAACAGGCATATTTGTGAGTACTAATTGGTAAAATTGGCATTTCTTGCCTTGATCACAGATTACAAGTTCTTATTTCCAGTATTTTATAATGCCAGTTGTCTTGCTAGCCCATAGGTGTAACAATTTTGCCTCTTCTGTTTGGACATTTTGGTCCATAACTTTAATAAGAAACTACAGAGAATACTTGAGGGGGAAAAAGGCCATGAAACATATTTTATGAAAGGCCTAAGCAAAGTGGATGTGATTCTGACTTAGGAGTCATTGGCTCATAGGCTTAAGTTTTACTCCTTAAAGATTGGCCTCTAGCAAGTTGAACCACTTGCTGAAGCTCAGCTTCTTCATGTATAAAATAGCAATAACAGTATCTGACGTGAGAGGTGGTGGCTGTGAGGATTAACTAGGGTGTAGTTCATGGGAAACAATTACCATAGTTCCTTCTGCTCTAAAACAGCTCAGTAAACGTTATTGATCATTGGCTGTTATAGCATTTCAATTGTGCTTCCTTATGTCAGGCACCTGAGGACTTAGATGTTAGAGCATGATGATGATAAATTTGAAGTTGTGAGTGAGCTCACACTGTAAACACATCAGGGCTTCCTTGCAGCCAGGTTCCAGGGTAGCCCCTCTGTTCTCATCTCCCAGTCAGTTGGGCATCTCTCAAATGTAGCCTTTAGTGGTAGCAGGGGCTGAGAAAGGAAAATGGATAGATAGTTGTAAGTCGGTCAGCAGTTTGTGAAAACATCTGTGTGCTCTTGCCACTGTGGAGGGCATGTCAGTTTCATCATAAATATGGGGAACAGCATTGTGAACACATGTACTCCATAGGCAGCCTGTGACCCACTCAAGAAAGGACTGGTGTCTGGGTTCTTTCATAGGGGCAGGTTGCCTTTGCCCAGCAGCAGTGGCTGCATTTTTAGAACGTGTCTGTATTTCTAGATTATCCCTTTCGGTCTTTATACTCTAAGAGTTGGTAGCTGTGCAGCTGTGTGAAAGCCACTTAGCTTCTCTGAGTGCCTGTTTCCTGGTCTATTACTTGTGGATAATATTTTTATTCCCTGGTTGTTGAGATTAAATGAGATAAAAATATGTGAAAATGCCTAACAGAATAAGTATTAGACTTTTTTTTCTGCCTGAAAAATGGCTCAGTTTCTTCGGTTACAGTCAAGGGAAATTTTTTGTAAAATTTGTAAATAAGAATCTTGTTATATTTTATAAGCGTCTTATGTTTAGTTCAGTGTTTCTAAAGCTTTTGTTTAAAACAGTTTTCTTGTGTGATTAGTTTACATCATCTGATGTTAGTTTCTTTTTGCCTTCAACACTTTCCAGTGTAGGCTATAATTCTTATGGCTTTTAGATTTCATTTTGATCTAGTTTTCAAAAATACTATGAAAGGAATATGATGCCAATGGTAAAAGTTCAATTTGAAGTTCCTTTGGTCCCATTCCCCAGAAGGGACCTCCACCATCAGTTTCTAGTCTGTCCTTGCAAGGTAGAATCTGCATAGCTCTTTAGGACCTGATTTGAAACTGTCTTGTTGGTGCGAAAGTACAGATGTGGTACGGAAAGTTCTGTTGGGCTTGCCAGCTCCCTGTGCAGCTCGATCCCTCCCTGCAGTTCCGTGGCACAGTGTCTGGAATGTCTGGAGCTCCCTTGACAGGAACCGCCTGCACAGCTGGGTTGTGTCACCAAGAGCCGAATGTGCTTGACAGGTCTAGCTCTAGCCATGCTGTTGTAGGGCGTGTGATTAACCCAGAGTTCCTGTAGGGGAGCGAAGAGCCTGCCTCTCAGCAGAGGGCTATCTGAACCTGCTCTATAATCCCGACCTGGAGTTCTGGGGAGGCAGAGCCTGCCTTGGGTTCCAGCAGGGATTTTAGTCATTGTGTAGCTGGATGGAGGCTGTGGTCCAGTCAGCCCTTTGGTCTGCTGTTATATTTGGCTTTTTGTCATGAATAACATTGGGTGGAGGTAGAGTAGAAGGTACTGAATATGGAGTTGGAAGATGTAGGCTCAACTTCCAGCCTTGTTTACCAGCTGTGACTTTGAGTAAGACTTCTTTGGTCCTCAGTTTCTTTACTTGCAAAATGGGACTTTTGTGAGGATGAAATAAAATAACACATGGGAAAGTGCTAGATAGACTGCAGAGTGCTCTGTGAATTTTTTTGGTTTGTTTATCTTATTGGATATTCAAGGGACCGTGGCTTATTCCTCTTACCTGTTAAGGTAGACTCAACTGTTGATGCTTCAGAGACCAAGAAACAGTTGAAACTGTCTGATGTTTTGCTGTCCTTGCACTTTGTCTCGCCTTTGTGATCTTCTGTCCCATCTGTTCTTGAATGCTCCTAGTATGCATAAGAACCTGTGTTCAGAAGGGAGGGGGGCAGTAGAGTTTCTGTGTCCAGAATGTTCTTAAGTAAGTCACTCCCTTTTGTTGATTCAGCTGGTCCTTTATTGAGGCCCTGCCTTTCAACAGGGGAAACCCTGAGAACCTTGGTTGTCCAACTCTGCTATTGATGGTGAGATTGGGGAAGAGTTGCATCCTCTCATGACCCCTCAGTTTGCCCATTTGCAGAAGGGGTTGGGCTAAAATACTTTTTTGTGTATGGGGAGGAGAGATAGTGATTATCTTTCCTTTTCTACTTTTTCTCTACCTTACTATATTCATTGTCTTACTGGACAATTTTTGCTTCATTCTAAATAACTTAGGACAGTTGTCTTAGAAAAGACAGGACACGTAAGCAATGAAGCTGAACATCAAGCTGAGATGCCATGTTGACTTCTGAGACCAAAATGAATGAAAATCTCTTAAGGGTGACAGGGTGTTAAGGGTGAGTATTAAATTGTCTTGCCTATAATCTGCTGACCTTGACATTACTTTGTTTTGTCGTCATCCAAAGCTGATCATCTTCGATCAAGGCTTCTGGATCTCAGATCCATTGTTAAAGGAGCTGTGAATACTTGAAGGGAGCAAGAGGGAAAGGACGTCATGGCAGCTGGTAACTGAAATGGAGATGCCATCGTGAGAAGACATGGAGAATGAATAATTCTTTTAGCTTGAGGCAATAATCCCTTTGAGACAGGAGAGGAGCCTTTACCAGGCTGTGTGGGAGATGTTTGCATTGCTGTGGTTCTGGCTTTCAATGCCTTTCATCCATCCTGGTTTTCTCAAGGTCTTTATTATCTGTCTTGCTGAACAGAGGAGTACATCTATCCTGTGTGGACATTTTAGTCTGTCTTTCCCATGGCAAGACTGAATTCCTAGATGACAATAATAGGAAAACGTTTGTATTTCTTCAGGATTTTGCTGCTGAAGAGATAAACAAGAGGAGTTAAATCTATCTCTGCAGCTTGCTAACCAGAAGGCTTATTAATAGCCCTAGTAGTGGGGGACAGTCGCTAGCTGCTGGAACTTGTGCATCTAGGAAGTCCCTTGGGGAACTATCGGCTGGACCAAGTGTTGCAGACACATGGAAGATGTCCTTCTGGATGAAACAGTTGACCTTAGACATTAGGAGAGTCATAGGTTCAAAAGACAAGGTAAGAGGAAAGAGAATCCACCTTAGATTGATTGCACAAGATCAGTTGCAATATATGGGATGGCTGATAGTAGATTGGTAATTACTGTAGCACCTCCAAATGATATCTGGCCTCATAGGAGCATGTAGCCTATGAATGCTGTTGCCAGAGTTGTGAGTAGGAGGATAATGCTGATATTTCAGGTTTCTAGATATGTAAATGATGCGTAGTGTAAACCTCGGCCAACGTGTAAGAAGAGGCAGATGAAAAATACTGAAGTGCCGTTAGCATGAAAATAGTGGACCATTCAGCCGTAGTTTACATCTTGGATATAGAAATGTTAGATGGCGCGAGAAGATCAATGAATAAGTAATTGTGTGTGACTGGAGTTCTCTGTTTTAGACTCTTTCACTTGCAATGTAAGTGGAGATTCTGTTGATTAGGATTTGTCACTTTTTACTAAATCCAAAGATATTTACCCTGCATAAATTTTCTAACAAGTAGTTGAATATCTATTTAAATGCCAGGTATATAAATGCTGCTTCGGGATTGGAGGCAGGGATATGGCCAATATGTAGAAGATAAACCTAAGGAATAAGGTGATTAAGGTGATTTTGGCCTTGCATTTTCTGACATCTTGACCTTGGGAAGCAAATGTGTCTCATCTTGAATTAAGGCTTTGAATTCATCATTGATTGACTTCGTGAAAATTGCCTAGATGAGCATTTTTTAAAGCTTAAAGATGAGGGAAGCAAGAAGTATCCATCTGAAACATAGCCAAAGAATGCCAGTTGCCACATTTCTATATGACAATAAACAACCTAGGCCATAATCCCCACTGTCTCTGCTTTCTTCAACATAGGGTGAGTTTACTGGTCATTCTGGGACTCCTCTGTAAGCAACATGGATTTTACAACCCAGTCTTTTGACAGTAATTTCTTTCTTTAAAGGAGAAAAACATTTTTAGTAACAATAAAATCTTATTGGAAAATTTTATGTTGAACAAAAATAGGCATCTACTATTACACACACACAAGACTATTTCTTTTGTCTTTTTTTTTGAGATGGAGTTTTACTATTGTTGTTCAGGCTGGAGTGCAATGGCATGATCTTGGCTCACCGCAACCTCCGCCTCCCAGTTCAAGCATTTCTCCTGCCTCAGCCTCCCAAGTAGCTGGGATTACAGGCATGTGTCACCACATCTGATTGATTAATTTTGTATTTTTAGTAGAGATACGGTTTCTTCATGTTGGTCAGGTTGGTCTCAAACTCCTGACCTGAGGTTATCCACCTGCCTTGGCCTCGCAAAGTGCTGGAATTACAGGTGTGAGCCATTGCACCCAGCCACATACAGGACTATTTTTAGGAACATCCCTATATGAGAGAGAACGTACAGCACTTAGATTTGAGCCACAGTCTTATGAAGTGTTTAAAACTTAATCACCACTGCTACATGCTGCTTCTCAGTTGCATGCCTGGCTTGGCTGCCTCTCCATGGGAGCTGGACATCTCCGGAGTCAGCAGTATCTCTTCCTGTGGCACCCAGTTCTTGAGGAGTCTCAGGGCCATGCAGCCAGGGAACCAGCTCTGGCGAGAGGCTAAGAGCTATATCTGCAGATGCTAGATTGCAAGCCAACGGTGGGGCTGCCCTACCCAGTATGTATTAAGTATCAAAATCCACGTATCATTGGCTAGGGTAGAAGTCATATTTATATCTTGTGTTGCATTCAGTTTTATGAAAACACATCTGAAGACTGATGTAACTGTACACCAAGTTGGTTAAACACTGATTGCCTTCTTTTAGAGAAAGTTACTTCATTGTAAAGGAAGTAACATGATTTAGGGATTTTTTTTTTTTAAATTTCTTGTGTATCATGTGACCAGTAGCTAGCATTTCTGTGCTCTGATGCTGTTCTTTTCACCTGCTTTCTTGATGGCATGTGTTCTCTCCCTACTTTCTCTTTCCTGCCTCTACAATCTGCTTTATCTTTAACGTTGTTTGGGTTGTCATGGGTCTTTTTCTTCCCTGAGTGTTTAACCAGGCTCATGTCTTCCCTATTGTTTCTGCAGCCCACATCCTATCTTGGTGAGTCTCACTACCTGTTGATGGAGGAAGACTCTAAGTTGCTGTGTTGATGTGGCCATTGAACGTCTAAGGCCAGTGTGACTCTGGTCCCAGGGTTGGTCTGCAGTAGCCTTGTGTCTGCGGGTGCCACAAGGGGTCACTGGAAGAGCACTGTGCTGGAAGTCAGGAGACTTTGGCTCCGGCCCCAGCTCTGTTTATATCTAAGTTCTTAATCTCTTTCTCTGAAGCTTTCATTTACTTATCCAAACAATTGGATTTGATTAAATAATTCACATGGTAAATTCCACCTCCAAAAACTCATTACTTGACTCTATGAAATCATACTAATTCTGGCTCCTTAGATTAGTTATTTGTAAATAATTCACATGGTGTATTCCACCTCCAAAAACTCATTACTTGACTCTATGAAATCATACTAATTCTGGCTCCTTAGATTAGTTGTGACCAGTTAGGATCTTTTATTCAAAACAAATCAAAAACAATGAGACTGGAATTGGAGCAGGTAGAATATACCAAAAATTTAGCAACAGTGTGCATAGCTTGCCCAGTGATTATGGTAGAGCAACGGGAGGGAGGGAGAGACGGAGCACTTTCCACAGATTTGCAGTCTTCTTGGGCTGCCTACGTAAGCTTGACATTTTGCATTGTTCTTTCATGGAAGTAACAGCCACTGGTTATCTTCAGTCTGAGTTGACTGATTGGAAATACTTTGAAACCCCAACTGGACCTTTTCCAAGAAGGGAAGCACTAGGACAGTAAGAGATGATATTCTAGTCTCTTTTCCTTGGCTCAAGTGACTGGCTGATGGCACATCTTCTCCATCCCTTTTCAGAGGTCCCTGGTTTCTCACATTAAAGCAGAAGCATGTGCCTCAGCAGCTCAAGTGAAACCAGCATGCAGGAAGTGGAAGGCAATGTCGAGGCTGAATCGGGAGTTTCTTGACTCTTGCTTATCCAGGGTGTGGGTATTGTAGGCTCAAATCGAGGAGAATTTTTCTCCCTTTAGAGTTAAGGGAGCAGGAGGTTGGCAGTGTGGGGCCTGGGGTTTTCCTGGTACTTCACATTAGCTCTGTCTTTGGCTGTATCACTTACCCATTTCTGAGCTGGCCTCATCTTTAAAATGAGGTCATTGGCCCAGGCCAAACAATTTAGGGTTCTTTCCAGTGCTAACCTGCCATAATCCTGTAATTTCCCTCTTCATGAGCAAGACCCTTAGAGAGATGTGGCGTGTGAGGGGAAAGGGAGTTGAGACCAGTCGATTTTGCTAATGCCTCCTGTGCATCCTATAACTTCTCTGCAGGCAGAGGCTGTTTTTCCATTTTTGCACAAGCACTAAGTCCAGGTTACCACAAAATATTTTAAAATCGATGCTTACTTTTGGTCAATGTACTGATTTTTTGGCATTTGTTGAGCATTTGTCAGCAGTCTGTGGCCCCCTCTGCAAGGAACACAACCTACCAGAGACATTCACAGCTTCCCAGTGTGAGTTTCCCCAGGAGTAGCAGTAGAACTTGCAAACTCCCTGCACCTTCACAAGGAACATGTCCCCTTCCAGGGCACCATAGAAACTTCTATCGATGTTTTCTGCTCTCTGCCTTTCTGTTAATTTGATTTTTCTTCAAAAGCCTCAAGGACATTCATTGCCGCACCGCCTATATTAAATGTTGGCATTCAGGCTGAAGGGCCTGCTTGTGCTGTTGAGCCTTGGAGTGAGGTTTAGCAGGGAACATCACTGTTTCTCTACAGAAATATTTCCCTTTGCCTTCTTGATAAAGATAACCCAATCAAATCATTTGTATTGCTACTGATAGGGTCAAACACATGCGTTAAATGGCGTATTGAAAATATTTTTTGATCATAAGGGAATCTGAAAATCCTTTTTTCTATCTGTATTTCTTTTGCTTCCAGAAGGTAACTTTGCAGTTAAATTGGTAAGCATTTAAAATACATCCCATCTCCACAAATAATACTGCTCTAGTCATTTCGGGGGAATGGAATACTTTCACTAGGCTAATACCATTGACTTAAGTCAATGGTATGGAGTGGAGATTATTACAAATGCATTTAATTGTTCATGCAATTAGTCAAGAGATTCAAAGGATTTCATTTAGATGTGTTTTTCTTCAAAATAGCAACTTTAGTATTCTACCCCATTAAATCTGAGAGTATGTAACTAACCTGAGCTCCCTTCTTTCACCATTTGTTTCTTTTATTTTTATTTTTTTGTAGAAGTGGGATCTTGCTATGTTGCTCAGGCTGGTCTCCAGCAACTGGCCTCAAACGATCTTCCCACTTTGTCCTCCCAAAGTGTTGAGATTACAAGTGTGAGCCACCATACCCACCCTCTTCTGCCATTTCTAATTGATGCAGCAGTGGACCTGTGAAACTCCTGCTGTGGCAGCAGGGAGGGAGGAGGGGGAGTGATAGAGCTGCAGTGGCCCGCATGGGTGTGGCTGACACCGCCCACAGGTGTTGGTGGGGGCCTCCCCTGAGTACTATCAGTGTGGACGCACCTGTCTTCCTATTGCCTTGTTGTGCACCTGAAAGTGACGACTGATGGAGTGATGAGGGAGTTGCCACCCTGCTTATGTCACTAAGTCCAAGAACACAGACAGGACCATGTGAGTGGGATGGTGCAGCTGCCAAAGGCCCAGGGGACCCAATCCACTCCAGGAGATCACCGGGTTTTTTCAGCTCCCTACTGAGATGTCAGCCACGCTCACTGTCCTCTTCGAAATCATACCTATGTAGGTGCTGCAAGCTTCTAGGAGTAACAGAATCTCAAATCAGAATGGTAATAATGAAATATGTTTTTTACTTTTGAAGAAATATTCTAATAGACAAGTTACCATATTTTTGCCTCATGTTTTTCCTTTAAAAATATTTTTGCCTTTAGAAATATACTTTTTCTTTAGAATATACTTATCCTGAAGATGTCATACAAATCCAGTATGTTAAAATTTTATTCTCTTCACATAAGATTTTAGAAAATCTAGGCCAGTTTGAGCTCCTGTGACATGCTTTGAGCCATCCATGGCTGTACATTCCCAGATTTTAGTGCAAAGCCTTTCCCACCAATTTGGAATGAACTGATCATTGTAACCAGCTTTGTATGAAACAGTTGTTTCAGATCCCAACCCTGTAGTGATGTCATTTTCTTTATGCCCAAAGTAAATGCTATGCAGACTAGCTTATTCTGGAATTTGACTGTACCATTCTTCTCTTGATTAAAATCTTCCATAGCAATGGAGCCCTGCTAAGCGAACAGTCTCCCTTCTATGTTGGTTTTTGTGCTTCTAACTAACTTTTCTAGTAATTTTATTTTTCCCTGAGACAGCAGCAGTCCATCCTGTTTAATATGGAGTAGGGGTTGTGGTTGGAATTAAAAACAAATCCAGTATGTTCTATTTTTTTTTCTTTATTAGCATCAGTGTGTTTTCAGTAGAAATGATTCAATTGCAATGTGGTTTGGGCTCAAGGGCACAGAATAATAAGAGCTATAAATATAGTAGAAAGAAGGGGGATCATGTTTAGCCAAAATAAAGACACTTTAAGTTGTTTTCATATAAGACTTTGAACTAAACAGAGAAAAGGTGTTAGATCCCCTAGGAATCATTAATAGAGTTTTTACATTTCTGATGAAAGATATAAGTGTATGTCTCAAATTATTTATATATGAATACAATACAACAGGGAAGACATCAATTTGTAAAAAATTTCACCCCCTTTAGAATTATCAGGGGACCCAAGGGAAAATGAAACTTTATTTTCTTTCTTTCCATGGTAACTTTGTATGTGATCTAGTGATCTGAACTCTTGTAGTTTATAATCTTGGGGGGAAAAGCTCTTAGATAATTATAGGTAATTTATGAGCTAAAGGCTATTGATGGAAATCTTCCCATAATTATGTTAAAATTTAGAACCCCATAGAGCTAGCTGCTAGACATCTGTCTTACAGGACCAGAACTCAGCAACCCACTAGGCAGAATCTTGTGTAGGGTTAAGAACCTTATTTTTTTTAGATCAGGATATTTGTCTTCACAGCCCAGCTTGGCCATTTCCTGACAGTATTGCCTTGGGTTTAGGAAAAAAAAAAAAAAAGCCCTTCTTGTAAAGTGGCATGGTAATACCTCTTTCCTAGAGGTATTGTTAGGATCAATTGAAGTAATACTTGTGAAGTGCTTAACATGGTACCTGGAACTAGTTAGAGCACAATAAATGTCAGCTGTCATCATGACCACCACCACCATCAGTACTTGAATATACCTCTATCACCTTTTTATATTTTTTTATATTTATGTTATTTCCCTTAATCACAAAGCCCAGATTAGCAACAAAGAACAGTATGGCATACTCATTATTTATTTTTATTTATGTACTTTTTTTGAGACAGAGTCTCCCTCTGTCACACAGGCTGGATTGTAGTGACACGATCTTGGCTCACTGCAACTTCTGCCTCCTGGGTTCAAGTGATTCTCCTGCCTCAGCCTCCCGAGTGGCAGGGACTACAGGTACATGCCACCATGCCCAGCTAATTTTTGCATTTTTAGTAGAGATGGGGTTTTGCCATGTTGACCAGGCTGGTCTTGAACTCCTGACCTCAGATGATACACCTGCCTTGGCCTCCCAAAGTGCTGGGATTACAGGGGTAAGCCACCACACCCAGCCACTTTTCCACTTCTCTCTTCTTTGTACCGTTTTTGATGCCCTTGGTCAGGGGTGTTAGGTGAGGATTGAAATTGTACCTCAAAGCTGTTATTAGCAGAGCAGAAAGCACTATAAACCCAGAATACAGAGTTCTCTGAAGTATCTTTTCATGGAGGAGGCGTTTTCCTAATACCTCTTAAATTACTTCAATATATGAATGGAAGGGAAGAAAATGGAGAAATTAAAATATTCTTTGAATTTTCCTCCTATTTTTAGGTATGGTGATTCTAATTCCTCATGCTGGAACTTGCCTACCTAAAGCAATAATTTTTGATAATGGGTTCCTCTGATCCCCTTAATGGTATTTTTTTAAATAGCTATAGCAAAGACAGTCTTTTTGAGTGGTAAATTGACTGTGGAAAAAATACACAGGAACTAAATTTCTCTTTATAAAAGTTAGAATAATAGGAATAAGTATGGGTTTTTGCTCAAGGAAAGTCTATGCCTGGATCTATGTGTTTGGGCAAGAGAGAACTTCTGAGGAAGTCTTCTTCTGTACCTTAACGTTGCATGAGGCTTTCTTTAGTGGGTGCATTCATCCCTGATAGATTTTATCTAAAACCTTTGCTAAAGAGCTCTTCTTCACTGAATATTAACAGTCTGTATACTAATAAAGCCATACAGCTTTGTGAGAGCTATTTATCTTAAATTACCCAGATTGCTCTCCAAGAGAACCAAAAAAAAGTGTTTGCCATGTAAACCCATTACAAGAGCATTTTAATGTCACACTACCTCTATGTAGTCTCTACAGTACAAAAGGGTTATAAAAAGGCATGTAAGCTTTGGAACTGTGCAAGCTTGAGTTGCCTTGGGTTTATGGGAATTCACATAGTGATGCTGCATAGAGTAGCTGTGGCTTTGGTCTAAGCTGCTCTGGCTGTGGGCCAAATGCCAGTTGGTGTAATCCTCAGTCAGCAGACTTGAGGCTCATTATGGACCCAGAAGTAGGCTCCAGGTACTTTTTCTTTCTTGATATTCCAAGACTTTCAAAATCCTGGTTAACATGGGAGGATACTGAGGTCTTACTGGCTTAATGGCCTTGGAAACAGCAGAGGAGGGCCATCTACTGTGTTTCTGCTCCTGTGACTTGTGGGCAGGGCTTCTGACAGCTCTTCCTTCCCTATCTCTCCACTGGTGTGAAGTATTCTGTTTAGAAATAGAGTAGGTTTTATATCAAGGTACAATATATTTTTAAAAGGCTTTAATTAAGGGATTAGGCTCCCTTTACTAGTTAATGTGTTTAAATTCCTTTTGTCACCCTCATAGATTCAGGGCTTCTCCCCCAGGTGGGATGGTGTAGAAGAATCTTTCTATACCTGTCTTTCTGAGACTTCCTGAAGCTGGTTCATTCATGTTAGCCATGGATGAGGGTCTCTTGAAAACTCAAAGAACTTTATCTTCATTATAGTTGAGTCACCTAGGCATGACTGGTTGATATTAGCCAGGTACAGCCCAGAAAAGCCCACACATCCACCCACGTCTTTCGTCTTACCTGCTTCAAACAATGCCTGTTCTTCCACATGGGATCTAGAGATCCCTTTCTCCTCTCTCCATACTACTGAGTGTTAAAATTCTGTGTGTGTGTTTAAATAGCAGACATGTTTAAAAATAAAGTATTACAAAGAACTTCCAGTTTTATCAGCTGTTTGAAAGTAGAGCTGCTTTGCCAGAGCATGCATTGGAGGAGATGCTGAGCTCCATTCTCTGGGTCTCCTCAACTCTCCCAAGGTGCTGTTTTTCAATGGGCTTCCTTCCCTAAGATTACGTAACAGACTTCTTTTCCATGTGGTACTTGAGCATGCATGAACATAGCCATACACACTAACCAGCCATAACAAACACAGCAGTCTGCTAAGCCATCCAATTAGTGTAGATGCTACCTAGGTGCTTTAGGCCTGAGTTGTCAATGCTGGCCCCAGGTTTACCAGGTGGTTTGGGTTGTAAACTTGATTTTTACCCAAGAGAAATCATGGGACTTTGTTCTGCTTTCTATCCTCTACTTAGGTTCTTGTTTTAGTACTTTTAAAATAGAGCATAATATTCTAATAACCTTACCAGGTATAGTAGACTGAAGTAGAATTTTAGAGGTACAAGGGACATTCATCTAGTCCCAAGAGAGAGCAACACACAACATACACACACACACACACACACACACACACACACACACAGACACACACAGATAAATGTACTGATCTCAAAGAATTGAGGCAACTTGCCCAGTATCACACCGTTGATGGTGAAATCTGAACTAGAATTCTCTTTATATATTCTATATTCCACAATATTATCATCCTGTGCCTTTCCAATCTGACTGCTGTGTGTGAATCTGCTATCCAACACTGGCCTCACAGACCTCTGCCAGAGAAGCATGATAAGCCATAGTTCAGGGTGTGGTCTCTGAAGTCAGACTGCCTGGATATACATTCCAGCTCTCAGCTACTGTGTTATGGGAAACCTAGCACTTGTGCCTTGTTTTCCTCATCTGCCAGGTGGACATACTAATAATACCTATTTTGCAGGATTGTTGTGAACATTAAATGTGCTAATGCCTGTAAAAGTCTCAGACGAGTGCCTAGAACATCCAAAGTGCTTACTACACGCTGTCATTTTTGTCTGAATGCTTTGAATGACAGTAGAGAGAAATTAGATCCCACAGAAATGTTTGCTTCAGCCTGAGCAGACCAACTAGGGTTCATTTAAGGGTAGCAGAATGCCTATACCACCCAACCAACCCCTATCAGGTCATCTTTGAGAGGCCAACATGTTCATCACAAGTGTTTGAGACATTTTGATTTAATGCACCCCCCACCACCTCCCCACCTGTTACTCAGAGTGATTGAGGACCTGAGACTTAGCTGGCCAGAATAATGTGGTGGGACATTGGCAGGTGGGTGGTAGTTCTCACTAAGCTCTTCTAGCTTATTCACTTGGCAGTCACATTCTTTTGATTTCCTGTGAAGTGATTTTGTTCAAGACCTAGAGGACAACTGAGTCAGCAGTAGGATTCTTAAAGGTCCATGGAATGACTACTTTCTACTAAGCACAAGCCAGTATTTTGTTCCTCCATGTAATAATGAAAATTATTATGTTGAATTCAACAGTTCGTGGGAGGAGAGGAGTTTTTATGGAAGGATGGCACTGTCTGTCTCTGTGAATGATGTGGGTGAGATTACCACAAAGTATTGCTAAGTAACTACCACATTTGTCAGTCCACTGCCATCGACTGTGTGGGAGGCAGGGAAGACACAGTGTGGAGCTAATTTGTGTCATCTCTGTCACGGGAGAGTTACAACAGCCAAGCCCAAATCTTGATTTGCGTGATGAGCAAGATACTTGGAGGATAACTCTGATCTTACTTGAGTTCCCTGTTGAATTGAGTTGTAAGTGGTGGTGCTTATGGTGAGTGGCGTGTTCTAGAACTACCGGCACTGCATAATATTCTGAGGCAACTTGTTTTTCTCTGGGTGAGTAAACCTGGTCCCTGCTTACGTTTGCAGAAGTGTTCCTCTTTAAAGTAGGCCGCCTCTGTGGCTGGCCAGAACCATCATTCCCCTTGGCTTTGCTGCAGCAAACAGACTCCACCTTTAAAGACCTGAGGAGTTGTGGGAGGAAAAGCAAATGGGAGGTGTTCTGATGTTGCAAGAGAAGCCAGGGAAATTTACCTTTTGACAATAGATCTTTTACAAGGCAAACTGGGCCCTACTGTTTCTAGTGTTTTTCCTCTTTCATGTTTAAGGAAATATTTTCCTACAAAAACATAGAAACATTCAGCTAAGTTTGTGTTTAACAGTTCATTGGAGAAAAATTGGACTAGAAATGTCTCTTCTGTCCATGCCCTGAATTAGTAATACCAGAAACTGATGAACTCACCAAATTTACACTTGTAAATGGTATGTCTGTGCTCAAGTTAGGATCCTGGGAAGCATTTGCAGCTCTTCTGGGTAAGATGAGCAGCAGCAGCCTGGCTGTTTGGGAGAGAACTGAGGGCAGGAAGTGGTGTTTCCAGCTTAAGTTCCCTTTTTAAAGGCGTCTCCCTTCTGCTTGTTTTAAAGTTGCTTTTGAGTTGTCTGCCATTCCATTTGTATGATAAGCCTTATTTTACTCAGGCTTTTCATCTGTAGATTATTCAGAGACCGATAAAAATGATTGAGAAACAAGTAAGACCAAGTGGCAAAACCTTTAGAAATGCAGATAACGAGCTTGTCAGCTACTGAAGTCTGACTTTTTTCTTGAACATTATTTTTAAAAACAGAACTTTGGTTTGCACATACTTAGCTATCCTAACTTCATTTATTTATTTTTAAAGAGAACAGGATACATTTACAGAATAATATTTAGATTTATTAAGCACGGAAATGCTTTTGTAAAGTAGAAGAGACAAAGAAGGGAGGGTCAGACGATTTCCTTTCAAGGAAACCCATTTCATTCACTTGCCAAGAGTGATGAGGCATTGCTGACCTTTAGGTAATTTTTTGTACTTAGCATTTCTTGATCCCATCATAAAGCCATCCCTCGACGTGAAATCAGAAGTAAAGCTCTATTGTCACTGGCAGAAGATTGTTTTAGAAACTAAAAGCCTCGCTCAGGGTTGTAAGGTGAATACAGGTGTGAGCTATGTCAGATGTCATTACATGATTTCACAAATTATTAATGAGTTAAGCCATATGATTCATTTGATCAAGGAGATAAAAACTTCATAATTATGCTCTTTATTAGAGAAATTAGAGAGCTATGTCTGTACATGACAAGTATTTGCAACAGTCCTCCATCATTTCATCCCAGAGTGACTCTCCTCTTACCCACTAGTTGTCTGTCTGATACACAACATGATGTCTTCAAGATCAAACAAGTCATGGATCTGATTGAAGTTAGTGAACAGCCATCCTTGTTTTTAATTCAAGTGGAGAATTACTTGAACATCTCAGAGATGACTAGTGCTTTTATTTTTTTAAACTTGTTTAAATTTTTAATTGAAAATAAATATATAGAGATGGGGTCTTGCCATCTGGCCTAGGCTGCTTTGGAACTCCTGGGCTCAAGTGATTCTCTTGTTTAAGCCTCCCAAAGTGCTGAGATTATAGACAGAGCCTCCATGCCTGGCCTAGAGTACTTTTAGAGTATAGTCTCATTTCAATCACTATCTGCGTTTATTGTCTTTTGTCAGTTAGTATTAAAACATCAAGAACTAAATGGTTTGACCTAAAACCTCCCCTTAATCACAGTTACCTATAAGGATTACACTATTAGAACAGAGAGTAAAAGTATGATTAGTTTCTTTTAGAGCCCACTCTGATTTTACTGAACTTGCTCCTACTCCTCTTGAGCTTGGTGTATGCATATGAATGTTTATTTTACCTGTTTTAAATGACATTTACTTGGAAGCTTTTGAGTAGTTTATAAATATATGGTGTCATAGTATTGGCATGTGTCAGAAAGACTTGTTTACCACAGAGTAGTGAAGTCTCAGCGGAGAGCTGGCCCCTGGTCTAGTGAGCGACCAAGACTGGGTCATGGCTGGTTCGAGAGCATCTCACATTTGCTATCTATACTTGACTGTCTGGATCTTGAGTTTTTGCATGTGATACGCCATCCACTATTGGGTAATATATATGCTGTCTCTGTCACTGCTATCTGGGATTCAGTTTCTTCTTTCTGAGCATAGCTCCTCACTCCTACTTTGCAGGCCCCTAGCCTATTCTCTTTGTTGCCTTCTGAATGTTTAGTTAAAAGCCTTGCCATTAGATCAAACCAGAAACAAAACTTGATTTGAGCAAGATCTGCATGTGTTTTAAAAAACAAAACACAAGAAATTTGAATAATTTTAGAAGTAAAGTACAATCAGCCCTTCATAGCTGTGAGCTCCACATCCAATTAAGGCAACTGTGGATCAAGAATATTTGCGGGGTGCAGGGAGGATGGTTGCCTCTGTCTTGAACATGAACAGAATTTTTTTTTCTTGTTGTTATTCCCTAAACAATGCAGAGTAATGATTATTGTCATAGCAATTGCATTGTATTAGGTATTTTAAGTAATCTAGAGATGATTTAAAGTATACAAGAGGTTGTATGTAGGCTATATGCAAATACTACATCATTTTATATAAGGGTCTTGAGCGTCCACAAATTGTAGTATCCAGAAAGGGCCCTGGAACGAATCCTTCATGGATACTGTGAGACAACTGTATATATTCATTGAAAACAATTTGAAAACCACAAAGAAGCAAATAAACTTATTAGTCTACTATTTAAAAATTAGTATTGTTGCCATTTTAGTATGAATATATGCATTTCCAACCTTTGTGTGTTATGTTTGAGTTTGCATGTGCACAGATAAATAAAATCCACATTGAGTTAATGTCCTTTTGGTATTTTATGGTATAAAGGTATCAGGTTTATTTAAAATAAGTGATTCCAAAAATATGTTACAGATACCATTGGTGATATTTGAGATAACTGTAGGGAACACCTGAGCATATTTGATTTTTGATAATTATATATTTATTCTATGTATATTTGAAATTCTAACTACTGCATCAAACATGATTTCAGGGTTACGGTTACTTTGAAAGCCTTTTAAATATGGGAGTCTCCAGCATCTCTTCAGCATCTCACCAGGTGATTTTGCTAGGTCTCCAGTATTCAGTATGTCAGCAATTTGGTCAGCTCTACCTTCAAAATATATTGGCATCTCAACTGTGTTACCACTCCAAATGCCATTCTGACCCAAGTGATCCAGGTCACCATGGTTTGTTCCAGTATTTTTGCAACTAATGCCGTGTTTTAGTCTTTTCTCAATTTGTTTACTTCTCATCTCGGAGTCAAAGCCAGAGTCTTTACCATGACCTAAAGTTCCTACATGATCTGTCCCTTATCTACGCTCCATACATCTCTCTGTGACCTCATCTCCTCCCACTCTTCTTACTCACTCTGCTTCAGTTGCATGGGCCTCTTTGCCCGTCTGTGAGCACACTGGGCATGCTTCCACCTTGGAGCCTTTGCCTTTGCTTTTCTTTCTTCTCGAAGTGTTCATCCCCCAGAGCCTTGCTCTCCCATTTGACATTTTTAATCATTTTCTTCTGTTGAGCACTTACCTGGCTGCCTTTTCAAAATTATAACTCGCTTCCTCCCAAGGTCTCATATTCTCCTTTACGGCTTCCTCCCCACCCTGGCTATATCACCAACATACTATGTATTTTACTTACCTGTCTGTCCTCTAAAATGTAAGTTCCATGAGGGCAGGGATTTTTGTCTTGTTTTGGTTACTGCTGAATCTAGAAAAGTTCCTGGAATGTAGTAGACACTCAGTAAATACTTGTTGGAAGACAAAGTTAAATAAAAATCATGACCTGACTTAAAGAATAATAGTAAATCAATACATGAGGTGTAAGGATAGGTAAAAGTCATGTAGGTGATGAATAATGTCTGAAAAACACTGGTAGATTTTAAGTTTGTTTCTCTTGTGGACTTATTATAAATATCACTGCAGTAAATACCCTTAAGTAATTTTTGTGTATATTTATGATTCTTTTCTTAAAATGAATGCTTAGAAATATAATTGCTGATTCTTAGGATATGCATATTTTAAGAGCTGTTAGACCTAGACAGTATATCAGTTTGTACTTTTGCCTTTAATGTAGGAGTGCTTGTATTTCTTCCCATAGTTCACTGTCCATTGTCTAAGTACCTTTTTATCTTCACCAATTTAATGGCTGAAAAAGCTATCTGAATACCTTAACTTGTATGTCTTTGACCTGGATAAGGATTTTTTTCCACATGTCTAATTCTTAACTGCTTATCCTTTTATTTTTTATGAATTGCTTGCTCACATCTGTTTGAGGCTAGACTCTAGTTGCAGTGGACTAAAAACCTACTTGAACTAATTGTATTGGATGGATGTCACAGGTACCTGATTTATATCCAAGAATGGGATGCCAGGGACACTCAGAGCTCCCAGACACAAGAACTGGAGGATCTGCTTCTCTCTGCCATCTCTATTCTCCTGCTTTCTATTGCACACTGGATTTCTCCCTTTTTTTCATGGAGTCTTTGTTCCCCTACATAACTCTTCATTCTACCTGGCTTTGGTATGTCCTGCCACTTACTTCAGCCCCTACTTTATGTGACCTTTCAGTGCAGGTACCCAGTCATAGTCTAAGTGCCATAGATATCCGCATCCCAGATTTCTAGAGTGAGCAGTCTGTTGGGTCAGTTTATCAGGTGGTCACTCCTGGTCCAATCAGCTGAGGTCAGCATAGAGAGTTGAGGTTCTTGGGGCCTGTTCTTTCCAGGGCCCCTGGTCGAATAGGCTTCTCTAGCCAGGACATAAGTACACAGTGATTAGAATGTTTGGTACAATCTCTTTTGCCCATTTTTTGATTTGTTTTATTCGTCTTTCTCTTATGGATACCCAAAAGTCCTTTCCATATGAAGGATAGTATTGCTTTTTGTGTAATGGGTGTTTTTCTATCCATTTATCATTTTAATTTTGCTTAGTGGTGTTGCCATGTAGTTAAGTCTGTCAGTTAAATCATGATTGCTGCTAGCTTGTAAGTTAGAAATACCTTCTGTATGAGGAAATTATACATTCAATTGTATTTTCTTTTAGTTCTCTACATTCTTATTTTTTATGTGCTCCTTGATTTGGATCACATAGAGGGAATAGTGAGAGAAATATCTTTACAATGTTTATTGCAGCAGCTAGTGTTTAGTTGTAATTCACTTTTCTCAGCAACATTTTGTACTTTTCTTATTTTTTCTTAAACTTATTCTTAACTACTTCATAAATTTTATTCTTGGTAGAATTCTTTTCAATTATGTTTTCTAACTGATCCCTCATGATTTATTAAAGCTATTGTTTTTATAATTTTTATAACTGACTAGCTTACTAGTTGTAATTTTTTTACTCAGTATTTTTGGGCTTTACATGTAAACAGTTAAAACATCTGCAAGTAATTATCATTTTATTTCTACCTTTATTTTTTTCTTTCATTTCTTTTTCTCAATTTATTGTGCTAGATCTTTTAGAATGAGGATAATAATTGTAATGGCATGTAGTACGTGTCTTATGTTGTATTTTTTAGTGATAATTATTCTGCCTAGATAACTGGAATGCTCTGGTAACTTACACAGCAAATACAGGAAATGAAACTAGTGGAAAACTCATTTTAACTACAAAGATTTTCTCCACTGGCTTGTCCTGGAGGCTGAAAATTTAACTCATTCATCACTCTTTGTGGTCAAAACATTGCCTCTACAAAGTTCCTGTTAAAATGCACCTGTGATTCTCCCTATGAACTTATTATACCTGCTAAGATGACATTTCACATGTTTAGTTATTTGATCATTGTCTAATAAATGGTACTGGCCTATTATGGGAAATTGCAAGATGGACCTCAAGCTAACAAAGTGTTTTGATGGTGCTGTTAACGTGAGCCTTCATAGTGAAGCAGCTGCTCACCTCCAGCTTCACCTTCTGCCTGCTCTGTGTTCTTCACCTATCTCACCTCTATCCTGTAAGCCTCAACCTGAGTGAACATCTTTTGCTTTATAAAATATGTCTTGTTCTCTTGCCTGGGGCTTTCCTGCTTCTGGTCCTCTGTGTCAGTTTCACTGTCACTTTCTCCAGGAAGGCTGATGTCCTTAGACTAGGGTATGTGTTCTGTTGCATGCTCCTTTAAAGTAACATTTTAAATCTTTAAAATAACACCTTAATCTTTAAAAAAGCAATTACTTTTTTAAAATCATTTCTTGTGGCTACTCAACTGTAACCTCAAACTGCCATGCCAGAGAGCACATCTGCCTTGTTTGCTGATATGGTTTGGCTGTGTCCCCACCAAATCTCATCTTGAATTGTAATTCCCATTAACCCCATGTGTCGTGGGAGGGACCCAGTGGGAGGTAATTGAATCATGGGGACTGTGCTGTTCTCTAGTGGTACTGAAGAAGTCTCACGAGGTCTGCTAGTTTTCTAAAGGGCAGTTCCCCTGCACATGCTCTCTTGCGTGCCACCATGTAAGATGTGCCTTTGCTCCTCCTCTGCCTTCCACCATAATGATGAGGGCTCCCAGCCATGTGGAACTCTGAGTCCATTAAACAGCTTTCCTTTATAAATTGCCCAGTCTCGGGTGTGTCTTTATTAGCAGTGTGAGAATGGACTAATACATTGACCATTGTGTCTGACACACAGTAGTCACTCAATAAGTGTTTCGTAAGTTAATAGTTAAAAGGGGATTGGAGGATGATGATTGACACGTTATTGGTGAACTAGAGAGACCACAGTGAGCTGTATTGATTGGCAAAAGTGGTAGGGTAAGGGAATTTGGAGTTAAAAGGAGTATGGCCAGTGAGCCTGTGCCTGAAACGATTGAGTTTTATCCTGATCTGAACCTATGCAGAACTGAAGGGAAGGCCTGTCTTCTGTTTACTGGAGTTGTGCACAGTTTGAGGAATTTGAAAAAAAATAAAAAAAAAAAAAAGACAGTTTTATACATAGATGACCTCTGTGCAGCCTTGGACATGAAGCAAAATAAAACCCTATACTTTATACTTTTATCCTTTAATTTCCTTGCTTTTTAGGGTTGCAGTAATACATCCACTGGGCTTTTGCAGCATCTGAAATGGCAGGCTGGCTCATGAAGTACAGGAACTCCACCTATAATAAAGACCATATTTCAAGAGCTAAAGTGAAAAGACAGTAGAGGAAAACACAGGAATGTGCATAAAAGTATTTGGTGCTATTTTGTTGGCAACAGAAAGGAGGGTTTTTGCTTTTGTGAGCCTGGATGGTTCTAGTTTATGAAAATGTTTTCAGAAGTGAATACAAAGTTACATCGTTTCACTTTTTTCAAGTCACAGTAAGCTTACCTTTCTCCCCATACTTTTTCTATTTTTCTGTTATATTAATTCTGTTACTATAAATTACAAACTGAACTCAGAACTGAATATGAATAGCAAGACCAAATAGATTTTTGGCTATTTTCTATAGCTTATTTATTTGCAGTATGTCTTCATGAGGAAACCTGTTTGATGTCATGTTTATTTTTTTATTTTATTTTAGCTATTATTGGAGATGAAATCCCACTTTGTTTCCCAGTCTTGAGTGCAATGGCATGATCTCAGCTTACTGCAACCTCTGCCTCCTGGGTTCAAGCAATTCTCCTGCCTCAGCCTCCCCGACTAGCTGGGACTACAGGTGTGCACCACAATGCCTGGCTAATATTTGTATTTTTAGTAGAGACAGGGTTTCACCATGTTGGCCAGGCTGGTCTCAAACTCCACCTCAGATGATCCACCCATATTGGCCTCCCAAAGTGCTACAATTACAGGCATGAGCCACAGCGCCTGGCTTGATATTCTGTTGAACTGAGGCTTGAACTTGGAGAATTGGAAATAAAGACATGGTGATTGAACTGATTTTATGTGAAATTACTTTATCTATGACTAATAAAATGAAGCAAGTTGAGATTGCTAATCCTGGAAGATAGAGATATGTAGTACTATATTTAAGTATAGAGCCATTCTAGGGCTGCAGAAGGGTTTGTATTTAATACTTCCACTTTATAGATGAGAAAGTTGAGATGTTAAGTGACTTGCTTGAGGTCATGCAGGCATTTAGCTTCAGAGCCAGATTAATAATAGTTGCACTATTTTATATACTTGAGTCAGGCTTGCTCTTATCCCATTTTATAGATGGGCAAACTGAGGCACAGAATTCAAGTAACTTGTCTGACTTCACACAACAAATGTCAGAGTCAGGATTTGAACCAAGATGGTCGGTGTCACAAGTCCTTGCTTTTAACCTCTAAATTAGTTGTTTTGCCTCCACCTCACTTTCTGGTCTGGCAAGCCATTATTCTCTGCCCCTAACAACGTTGCCACTTAGGACGGTTTCAGCGAAGCTCCTTCCCCAGTAAATGGCTCTTACAGGTGTTTTCCATAGCTGAAAATGGTATTAGCCTTTCCCTCAAGATACCATGCTCTGTTCTCAGAGATGGTTTAGGTTGAATGAATCCAGTCCATGATTAGAGAACCCCAGAACAGGAAGCAGATACCTCCATGTCTACATTGCAGTGAGAGCAGTGCACCCAAAGGACAGCTACACCTTCTGAAGGGGTGGCATTTGGGTTATGCTGCAGCCTTTTTATCTCCTTTCTCAACCATCTTGTTCTTTAGGTAACTCATTTTTTAAAAAGTTTGCCCAAAAGCCAGCAAATGAAATTGATTGATAGGATAACTAAACTACACTTCGATACTTGATATCTGTTTCTCTGCTTTGGATGACAGAAGATAATTTTGGTTGTTCTTTTAAACAGGTTGCATTATGCATGTGTTCTGTGTCCCCTGGGAAATGACTAAGAGATGCCCAGAAGTTTTGGTGTATAAAACTTGCTGTAAGGCAAGAGTCACCTACAATGAATCTGGTTTAGGTATGGTCTGTTGGAGTTTAACAGGGAACAGCAAATATAACTTGAACACACTTCAGCAATAGCACTTGTAAGATCCGAAGGCTTTAATGTACCAAGGTCCATGGGGCTTGAAGACTCAATGGGATCTGGAAGCTCATTCATTCAATCGAAAATTACCAGCTGGGCACAGTGTCTCATACCTATAATCGTAGCATTTTGGGAGACTGAGGCGGGTGGATCACTTGAGGACTGGAGTTCAAGACCAGCCTGGCCAACATGG
>CAUYQU010016847.1:0-11435 GCA_963574635.1 Cheracebus regulus | reverse complement strand
CTGAATGTTGCATGTTGCCTTAAATGTTGCATGTTGTCTTAAATGTTGCATATTGTCTGAATGTTCTGTGCATACATGGTTCATAGCATGTAAGCTGTGCTGTCCTTAGCTAATCTTCCAGGCCTATAATTTAATCTTCATCTTGAGATTGGGACATTTTCATATATTTTTCTATTGGCTAGCTTCTTGTGGACTGAGGTGAAAAAATTTCTAAATGTATTTTTAAAGCCAAATCAATCTGTACTTAGCCTACAGCTATCTAACCACACTTCCCTGCGGGCTTCATAAAAGCTCACTTTCTGGTACTTCTTTATTCACACAAAAACACTTTGTTCAACACCATTATGTGTTGGACAATATTATGATACAGCAAGTACACAGATGAATAAGATATAATCTCTACCCTTGTCTTCTAGGAGTTAATAATTGATTTTCTTTTGTGTGTGTGTGTGTGTGTGTGTGTGTGTGTGTGTGTGTGTGTGTTTTGATGGAGTCTCACTCTGTTGCCCAGGCTGTAGTGCAATGGCTCAGTCTCGGCTCACTGCCACCTCTGCCTCCTAGGTTCAAGCGATTATCCTGCCTTAGCCTCCCAAGACCTGGGATTACAGGCGCCCACCACCATGACTGGCTTATTTTTGTATTTTTAGTATAAACAAGGTTTCACCATCTTTGCCAGGCTGGTCTCGAACTTCTGACCTCAGCCTCCCAAAATGCTGGGAGTACAGGTGTGAGCCACTGGACCCAGACAATAATTGATTTTCTACAAAGTATTCCAGAAGACAGCAAATGTCAATAGGTTTTCTTTTTTATTATTAAAGAATGCTCCATATCAAATTTGTTTGGGGACTGCTGAGTTAAAGTAAGTTAAGCAGGTTTATTTACAGCAGGATTTTTCAGAGCCTTTAATATGCTTACAGGCATTGTGAATTAGGGATACAAAGCATGAAGTGTTCCTAAAATTATTTCTTTAGGAAACTCTTCATTTGTGGAGCAACTCCAGGAAACTGGAGACCCAGGATACATAATTTGAGAAATGCTGTCTTACTGAAATCTGAGCATTTACACAACAGAAAGTTAGTTTATAGGTAGGCAATAAAATACAGAAGAAATTGAAGACAGACTTTTCCTCTCGAAGAGCTTTGACTCTAATAAGGAGTCCAGCCTGAAACACACATAGGGGATATCCACAAACAAATGAAAACCAACATGAGAGTACCCATAGAGGTGTGGAATCAGCAGAAAGCTAAAAAGAGATAGATGAAATTAAACAAGAATAGTTTCATGGAAGAAGTAGGGTTTTGGGACAGAATTTATTTCATGAACTAAAATTTCCAAATTATTTTTATGAAGACAATTACTCATGAAAGAAAACTTGAAAAAAAAGTACAATACAGTAACTCATACACATATGTACATTCGTAATATGTATATATGTGTGTATGTTTATATTTTTTCTTTTCATATGGGAGGATTTTCTACCAGTATTTTTTTTTTACTGTGGTAGAAAAACACAGCATAGAATTTACTATCTTAAACTTTTATATACAATATTGTAGTGTTAATTATATGCACATTGTTGTGCAATAGATCTCTAAATATTTTTCATCTTGCAAAACTGAAACTCTATATTAATTGAACAACAACTTTCTTTTTCCTCCCTCCTCCCAGCCCCTGGCAATCATCACTTTATGTTTCTAAGAGTTTGACTATTTTAGTTAACTTATAAAAGTGGAATCATGCAGTACAGTTGACCCTTGAGCAATGTAAGGGTTAGGGTGTTAACTCCTTAATCTGCATATAACTTTCAGTTCTCCCAAAACCTAATCACTAATAGCCTACTATCGACCAGAAGCCTTACCAATAACATAAACAGTTGATTAACACATGTTATATGATATGTTCTCACAATAATGTAGGCTAAAGAAAAGAAAATGTTATTAAGAAAATCAATACATATGGAACTAAACAACAGCCCACATAGACAAAGCAATATTAAGCAAAAAGAACAAATCTGGAGGCATAACATTATCTGACTTCAAATTATACTACAAGGTTATAGTTACCAAAACAGCATGGAACTGGTATAAAAATAGGAACACAGACCAATGGAAAATCATAGAAAATCCAGGAGTGAAGCCAAATAAATAAAGCCAACTAATCTTTAACAAAACATACAAAAACATGAAGTGGGGAAATACACCCTATTCAATAAACAGTGCTTCAAAAACTGGAGAGACACATGTAGAATAAAACTAAATCCTCATCTCTCATTTATACAAAAATCAAGTCAAGATGGATCAAAGACTTAAATCTAAGACCTGAAACCATAAGAATTCTAGAACATGACATGGGAAAAACTGTTCTAGATATTGGCTTAGGCAAGTAATTCATGACTAAGAACCCAAAAGCGAATGCAACAAAAATAAAAAACAAATAAATGGGACCTAATTAAATGAAAACGCTTCTGCACAGCAAAAGAAATAATCAGCAGAGTAGACAGACAACCCACAGAGTGGGAGAAAATATTTGCAAATCATGCATCTGACAAAGAACTAATTCCCAAAATCTGCAAGAAATTCAAACAAATACACAAGACAAAAAGTGAATAAACCCATCAAAAAGTGGGCAAAGGACATGAATAGACAATTCTCAAAATAAGATATACAAACAGCCAATAAACATTAAAAAATGCTCAATATCACTAATTATCAGGGAAATGCAAATTAAAACTACAATGAGATACCACCTTACTCCTTTAAGAATGAGCATAAAGGCTGAGCGAGGTGGCTCAAGCCTGTAATCCCAGCACTTTGGGAGGCTGAGGCGGGTGGATCACGAGGTCAAGTGATCGAGACCATCCTGGCCAACATGGTAAAACCCCGTCTCTACTAAAAATACAAAAAAAAAAAAAAAAAATAAGCTGGGCATGGTGGCATGTGCCTGTAATCCCAGCTACCTGGGAGGCTGAGGCAGGAGAATTGCTTGAACCCAGGAGACGGAGGTTGCAGTGAGCTGAGATCATGCCACTGCACTCCAGCCTGGTGCCTGGCGACAGAACAAGACTCTGTCTCAAAAAAAAAAAAAAAAAAGAATGAACATAATTTTTTAAAAATTAGATAATGTTGGTATGGATGTGGCGAAAAGGGTACACTTTTACTCTGGTGAGAATGTAAACTAGTAAAACCACTATGTAAAATGGTGTGGACATTCCTTAAGGAGCTAAAAGTAGAACTACCATTTGATCCAGTAATCCCACTACTGGGTATCTACCCAAAGGAAAAAAGCAAGTCATTATATGAAAAAAGACACATGCACATACGTTTATAGCAGCAAAATTCACAATTGCTAAAGTATGAAATCAACTTAAATGCCCATCAGCCAACAAGTGGATAAAGAAGTTTTGGTATGTATACACCATGGAATACTACTCAGTCATAAAATGAAATGAAATAATGACTTTTGCAGCAAGTTGGATGGAGCTGGAAGCCATTATTCTAAGTGAAGTAACTCAGGAATGGAAAACCAAACATCGTATGTTCTCACTTATTAGTGGGAGCCAAGCCATGAGGATGCAAAGGACTTTGGGGACTTGAGGGGAAGGGTTGGAGGAGAGTGAAGGATAAAAGACCACATATTGAGTACAGTGTACACTGCTCGGGTGACAGGTGCACCAAAATCTCAGAAATCACCACTAAAGAACTCATCCATGTAATCAAAAACAACCTGTAACCCAAAAAATTATTAAAATAAGTTTTTTTAACAATGGACAAAGGACATTAACAGATACTTGTCAAAAGAAGACACACACATGGCCAACAACAGATGAAAAAAATGTTCATATCACTAATCATTAGGGAAATACAAATCAAAACCACAGTGAGATACCACCTCACACCAGTCAGAATGGCTATTACTAAAAAGTCAAAAAATAACAGATGCTGGAGAGCTTGTGGACAAAAGGCAACACTTACATACTGCTCGTGGGAATGTTAATTAGTTTAGGTACTGTGGAAAGCAGTCTGGATTTTTATTTCTCACATAACTTAAAATATAACTGCCATTTGACCTAGTAATCACATTACTGGGTACATACGCACTGAAATAGAAATCATTCTACCATAAAGATACATGCACATATATGTTATGTTTATCTCAGCACTATTCACAATAGCAAAGACATGGAATCAAACTAGATACCCATCACTGGTGGACTGGATAAAGAAAATGTGGCACATATACACCGTGGAATACAAGACAGCTATTTTAAAAAATGAGATCATGGCCTTTGCAGCTATGTGGGTGAAGCTGGAGGCCATACTCCTAAGTGAATTAATGTAGGAACAGAAAACCAAATATTGCATGATGTCTCCTGTAAGTGGGAGCTAAACACTGAGTACACATGGACACACAGAAGGGAACAATAGACACTGGGGCCTATTTGAGGGTAGAGGGTGTGAAGAGAGTGAGGACTGGAAAACTGCCCATTGGGTATTATGCCAATTACCCAGGTGATAAAACCAAACCCCTGTAACACATAATTTACCCATGTAACAAACCTGCACATGTGCCCCTTGAAGCTAACGTAGAATTTGGAAAGAGAATAAATAAATATTTTTTTAAAAAGAAAATCATAAGGAAGAGAAAATATACATTTACAATGTATTAAGTAGAAAAGGATCATCATAAAAGTCTTCATCTTCACTGTCTTCACATTGAATAGGCTGAAGAGGAGGAAGAGAGATTGGTCTTGCTGTCTCAGAGTGTCAGAGGCAGAAGACATAAAGGAGGTGGAAGGAGAGGCCGGAGAGGCAGGCATACCTAGTGTCAATTTTATTGAAAAAAAATTTATGCATAAGTAGACCTCTGCAGTTCAAACTTGCATTGTTCAAAGGTCAACTGTGTTTGTCTTCTTGTGACTTATTTCACTTAACATGACATTGAATTTCCCCCGACATAGCATATAATAAGTTTCCTCTATTTAAAGGCTGAATAATATTCCACTGTATGCATATCTAGTTAATCCAATCATCTGGTGATGGACATTTAAGTTTCTTTTACCTCTTGGTTATTGTGAATAAAGTTACAATGAACATGGGTGTGTAAATATCTTTGATTCCCTGTTTTCAATTGTTCTGGATAAATACTCGGAAGTATGACTGCTGGATCATGTGATGATTCTATTTTATTTTATTTTTTAACTTTTATTTTAGGTTTGGGGGTACATGTGAAGGTTTGTTCTATAGGTAAACTTGTGTCATGGGGGTTTGTTATACAGGTTATTTCATCACCCAGGTGTTAAGCCTAGTACCCAATAGTTTTGTTTTTGTTTTTGTTTTTTTCCTATCCTCTTGAGAGATCCTCCTTCCACCCTCCACCCTCCAGTAGGCCCCAGTGTCTGTTGTTCCCAGCTGTGTATCCATGTGTTCTCGTAATTTAGCTCTCACTTGTGAGAACATGTGGTATTTAGTTTTCTGTTCCTGAGTTAGTTTGCTAAGGACTACAGCCTCCAACTCTATCCATGTTCCCACAAGAGATATAATCTCAGTCTTTTTTATGGCTGCATAGTATTCCATGGTATATATCTACCACATTTGCCTTATCTAGTCTGTTACTGATGGGCATTTAGGTTGAGTCCAGGTCTTTGTTATTGTGAAGTACTGCAATGAACATTCTCATGCATGTGCCTTTATGGTAGAATGGCTTATAGTCCTCTGGGTATATAACCAGTAATGGCATTGCTGGGTCAAATAGTAGTTATGCCTTTACCTCTTTGATGAATCACCACACTGCTTTCCACAATGGCTGAACTAATTTACACTCCCACCAACAGTGTATAATTGTTCCCTTTCCCCACAACCTCGCCAGTATCTGTTATTTTTTGACTTTTTAGCAATAGCCATTCTAACTGGTGTGAGATAGTATCTCATTGTGGTTTTGATTTGCATTTCTGTAATTATCAATGATTTTGAGCTTTTCTTCGTATGCTTGTTGGCTGCATGTACATCTTCTTTTGAAAAGTGTCTGTTATGTCTTTTGCCCACTTTTTAATGTAGTTTTTTGTTTGTTTGTTTTTATTGTAAATTTGTTTAAATTCCTTATAGATGCTGGATATCAGACCTTTGGTGGATGTATAGTTTGCAAATATCTTCTTCCATTCTGTAGGTTGTCTGTTTATTCTGCTGATAGTTTCTTTTGCTGTGCGGAAGCTCTTAAGTTGAATTAGATCCCATTTGTCAATTTTTGCTATTGTTGCAGTTGCTTTTGTGTCTGTCATGAAATTTTTGCTCATTCCTATGTCCAGGATGGTATTGCCTATATTGTCCTCCAAAGTTTTTATAGTTTTAAGTTTTACATTTAAGACTTTAATCCATCTTGAATTAATTTTTGTATATGATGTAAGGAAGGGGTACAGCTTCAATCTTCTGCATATTGCTAGCCAGTTATTCCAGCACTATTTATTGAATAGGCAGTCTTTTCCCCAATGGCTGTTTTTGCCAGCTTTGTCGAAGATCAGATGGTCATAGCTGTGCAGTATTATTTCTGGGTTCATTTTTTTGTTTTATTGATCTATGTGCCTGTTTTTGTACCAGTAGTATGCTGCCTGAGTTACTGTAGCCCTGTAGAATATTTGAAGTCAGGGCATGGATGCCTCCAGTTTTGTTCTTTTTGCTCACAATTGCCTTGGTTATTCAGGCTAATTTTTGGTTCCACATGAATTTTTAAATAATTTTTTTCTAGTTATGTGAAGAATGTCATTGGTAGTTTGATAGGAATGGCATTTAATCTGTACATTGCTTTGGGAAGTATAGTCATTTTAATGATATTGATTCTTCCTAACCATGAGCATGAAATGTTCTTCCATTTGTTTGTATCTTTTCTGATTTCTTTGAGCAGTGTTTTGTAATCCTCATTGTGGAGATCTTTCACCTCCCTAGTTTGCTGTATTCCTATTTTATTGTTTTTGTGGCAATTGTGAATGGGATTGCATTCCAGATTTGGCTTTCAGCTTGACTGCTGTTGGTGTATAGGAATGCTAGTGATTTTTGTACATTGATTTTGTATCCTGAACCTGCTGAAGTTATCAACTAAAGAAGCTTTTAGGCTGAAACTATGTGGTTTTCTAGACATAGAATTCTATTTTCTGCAAACAGGGACAGTTTGACTTCCTCTCTTCCTATTTGGATGCGCTTTATTTCTTTCTCTTGCCTGACTGCTCTGGCTAGGACTTCCAACACTATGTTGAATAGGAGTGGTGATAGAGGGCATCCCTCCCTTGTGCCTTTCAAGGGGAGTGTTTTCAGCTTTTGCCCATTCAGTATAATGTTACCTGTGGGTTTGTCATAGATGGATCTTATTAATTTGAGCTATGTTCCTTCAATACCTAGTTTACTGAGATGTTAAAAGCCTATTCTTCCTCATCTGTTGAGTGATCATGTGTTTTTTTGTCCTTAGTTCTATTTATGTAATTAATTATATTTATTGATTTGTATACATTGAACCAACCTTGCATGCTGGGGATGAAGCCTACTTGATCATGGTGGATTAGCTTTGTGATGTGGTGCTGGATTCAGTTTGTCAGTATTTCGTGGAGGATTTTGGCACTGATGCTCATCAAGGATAACTGGACTGAAGTTTTCTTTATTTGTTGTATCTCTGTCAGGTTTTGATATCATTATAATGCTGGCCTCATAGAATAATTTAGGGAGTAGTCCTTCCCCCTCAATTTTTTATAATAGTTTCAGTAAGAATGGTACCAGCTCTTCTTTGTACATCTGGCAGAATTTGGCTGTGAATCTATCAGGTCCTGTGCTTTTATTGGTTGATAGGCTATTTATTACTGATCCAATTTCAGAGTTTATTATTGGTCTGTTCAGGAAATTAATTTCATCGTGGTTCATTGTGGGGAGGGTGTATGTGTCCAGGAATTCATCAATCTCTTCTAGGTTTTCTAGTTTGTTTGCATAGGGGTATTCATAGCAGTTTCTGATGTTTATATTTATCTTTGTGCCTTCAGTGGTAACATCCCATTCATCATTTCTGATTGTGTTTATTTAAATCTTCTCTCTTTTTTTCTTTATTAGTCTAGCTAGCAGCCTATGCATCTTATTAATTTTTTCAAAAAATAAACTCCTAAATTCATTGATCTTTTGAATAGTTTTTCATGTCTCAGTTTCCTTTGTTCAGCTCTGATTTTAGTTATTTCTTGTCTTCTGCTAGTTTTGGAGTTGATTTGTTCTTGCTTCTTTAATTATTTCAGTTGTGATGTTAGGTTATTAGCTTTAGATCTTTGCAACGTTTTGACATGGGCATTTAGTGCTATGAATTTCCCTCTTAATGCTGTCTTAGCTGTGTACCAGATATTCTGGTAGGTTGTGACTTTGTTCTCAATCATTTAAAAAAACTTCTTGATTTCTGCCTTAGTTTCATTATTTACCCAAAAGTCATTCAGGATTAGGTTGTTTAATCTCCATGTAATTTCATGGTTTTGAGCTATTTTCTCATCTTGACTTCTATTTTTATTGTACTGTGGTCTGAGAATGTGTCTGGTATGATTTTGGTTCTTTTGCATTTGCTAAGGTTTTATGTTCAATTATTTGGTCAATTTTAGAGCATGTGTCATGTAGCAATAAGAAGAATGTATATTCTGTTGTTTTGGGGTAAAGAGTTCTATAAAGGTCTATCAGATCCATTTGGCCCAATGTTGAATTCAGGTCCTGAATATCTTTGTTAATTTTCTGCTTTGATGATCTAATACTGTCAGTGGATTGTTGAAATCTCTCATTATAATTATATGGGAGTCTTCATCTCTTTGTAGGTCTCTAAGAACTTGCTTTATGAATCTGGATGCTCCTGTGTTGTGTATATATATATTTAGGATTGTTAAGTCTTGTTGAACTTGTTACCATTATGTAATGCCCTTCTTTGTCTTTTATATCTTTGTTGGTTTAAAGTTTGTTTTGTCTGAAATTAGGATTGCAACCCCTTCCCTTTTTTTTTTTTCTGTTTTTATTTGCTTGGTAGATTTTCTTCCATCTCTTTATTTTGAGCCTATGGGTATCATTATGTGTAAAATGGGTCTCGTAAAGACAGCATATCATTGAGTCTTGCTTTTTTATTCAGGTTTCCAGTCTGTGCCTTTTAAGTGGGGTATTTAGCCCATTTACATTCAAGATTAGTATTGACAGTTGTGGATTTGATTCTGTCGTTGTGTTGTTAGCTGGTTATTATGCTGGCCTGTTTGTGTCATTGCTTTATAGTGTCACTGGTCTGTGTGTTTAGGTGTGTTTTTGTAGTAGCTCATAGTGGTCTTTCCTTTCTATATTTAGTGCTCCTTTCAAGGATCTCTTGTAAGGCAAGTCTGGTGGTAACAAATTCTCTCAAACATTTGCTTATCTGAAATGGATCTTATTCCTCCTTTACTTAAGAAGCTTTGTTTGGCTGGATGTGAAATTCTTGATTGAAGATTTTTTTTTCTTTAAGAATGTTAAGGGCCAGGCATGGTGGCTCACACCTGTAATCCATGCACTTTGGGAGGCTGAGGTGGGCAATCACAAGGTCAGGAGAGTAAGACCATCCTGGTTAACACAGTGAAACCCTGACACTACTAAAAATACACAAAATTAGCTGGGTGTGGTGGCATGCACCTGTAGTCCCAGCTACTCTGGAGGCCGAGGCAGGAGAATCACTTGAACCCAGGAGATGGAGGTTGCCATGAGCCAAGATCACACCACTGCATTCCAGCCAGGGCAACAGAGCAAGACTCTATCTCCAAAAAAAAAAAAAAAAAAAAAAAGAATGTTGACTATAGGCCTCCAATCTCTTCTGGTTTGCAGGGTTTCACCTGAGAGGTCTACTTTTAGCCTGATGGAGCTCCCTTTGTAGGTAACCTTCCCTTTCTCTGCTTTTAACATTCTTTCTTTCATTTTAACCTTGGAAAATCTGATGATTATATGCCTTAGGGACGATTTTCTTGTGTAGACTCTTGAAAGAGTGTATTTCCTGAATTTGACTGTTGGCCTCTCTAGCAAGGCTGGGGAAGTTTTCTTGGATGATATCCTGAAAAACGTTTTCCAAGTTGTTTAATGTCTCCTCCTCCTTTTCAGGGATGCCAATGATTCACAGATTTGGCTTCTTTACATAATCCCATACTTCTCAGAGATTTTGTTTATTCATTTTTATTCTTTTTTCTTTATTTTCATCTGACTGTCTTATTTAAGGGAGCTAGTCTTCAAGTTCTGAGATTCTTTCCTCAGCTTGGTCTATTCTGCTGATAATACTTGTGATTGCAATGTGAAATTCTTGTATTGTGTTTTTCAGCTCTGTCAGACTCATTAGGTTGTTTTATATACCAGGTATTTTGTCCTCCATTTCTGTATCATTTTATTATGATTCTTAGTTTTCTTGGATTGGGTTTTGCCATTCTGAATCTTGATGGTCTTTATTTCTATCCATTTTCTGAATTCTATTTCTGTCATTTCATCCAGCTCAGCCGGGTTAAGAACTCTTGTTGGAGACCTGGTGCAGTTGTTTGGAGGACATACAACATTCTGGTCATTTGAGTTTTTGAGTTAGTGGAGTATTTATTTATTTATTTATTTATTTTTGAGACGATGTTTCACTCTTGTCACCCAGTCTGGAAAGCAATGGCAATTCTTTCTCATCTCTGCATGTGTGTATTTCTTTAACTGCAGGGTAAATTGAGTGCAGTCAACGGACTTCTTTTCTGGATGTTTTCATAAGGCCAAGGCTTTGTTCAGGGTCTGTATTTGAAGCTGACCTTTTGCCTTTGGTTTCAGAGGAGGGTATGTTAGCAAGATATTTTTAGTGTTACAGTTTTAGGGTATGATCCAGTATATGGCACTTAGACTTATTGGTCAATTGGTCGATTCTTTCCCAATTGTGAGGCTCGCCTATGTTTCCTCATAGGTGTAGCTGTGTTCCCTCTCAATGCTCTGAAAGTGTGGGCTCTTCTCCCACTTGAGTATTGGCTGTGGTTCACAGCTTGGCACTCCTGGGCTGCTCACTACAGCTCTGAGGCAATATCAGTGTTTCTGTTCCTTCCCCAACTTGGAAGCAGAAGAAGAAGGGACATTAATAGTGGTTGTGGGAGAGAGATCCAAGATGGCCACGTAGCAGCAGCTCAGGATTGTAGCTCCCAGTGAAAGCGCAGAGAGCGAGTGGATGCTGCAATTGCAGACGAATTTCTGAAGCCCACAGACTGGGAGATTCCCGGCGAAGGAGCCACACGGGTCGCCAGCACAATTCTTTTGGCCGTCGCGGCGCTTCTCGGTGCAGCGTGTACGGGACTGGTTGCCCTTTTAGTCGGGCTCGGCCGGTCCCATCCCCACAAGGAGAACAGCAATTGGAAGCGCCGAGGACGGAGAAAGCACAGCTGAACCCGGGAAGGCCCAGCTCTGTGGGGAAGGGGCGCCCCC